>CM046441.1:58789237-58929237 GCA_025506515.1 Flaveria trinervia
TAGCGGAAATGACAAATAGACATCTTATTTCATTATAAAAGCTTATGCAAAATAATACATCGTAATTCGATTACAAAACCCAAGTTGCATTACATCAAAAAAGCATTATAAACATGGATGCCATCTCAAAAGAGCTGAGTAGCCGCCTCGTGCCATCCTCAGCAACTATTACCTGCCATCTAGAAACACATCAAAGTCAGTGTTGTTGAGTGAGTTCTAGTTTTATAAATAAAACATACTTTTCTCTTGTTAAAACCATACTTTACGTTTGTGCGATCGTACATCATACACATACAGATAACATCATTATTATCTTCATCATCTATACGTTAACGTTCAGTCTTTCATACATTCCTACTTTCATTTGTTCATTCATTACTTCCAGTGACATGTACATTACCCCGAAAATTGTGCACGAAGTGGGTAACAGGGCCTGAGGTCTTTCATAGACCTCGAACATTGGGCACGGAGCTGACTCCAGTACCTAGGGCAAGTACATTCACCATTTATCTTTTCTCTTCCGTTCCGGATCAATGCCTTATGCTATACCCCGAACATTGTGCACGAAGCCGGTAACTGAGCCTGAGGTCTTTCATAGACCTCGAACATTGTGCACTAAGCTGACTCTAGCACCTAGGGCAAGCGACAAGGATCCCATTCATATGGTCAATCACAAAGATTGGACCCCAGTGTGCATCCTTCGGGGTAGCTAACCCGCACACCGTTGAGCTAACACGTCCATCGGGTGTGCACCTCCATACATTTGCTTGCAAGCCTTCTTACATTCATTTGTTCATTAATGCATGCATTCATTCATCATGTTCCTCTTTCATTATCTTTCTCTTTACGTTACATAATACTTTCGGTTCATTCATTAACATAACACGTAAAGCCACAAAAAGATAAACATACATAATAATAAGGAACATCAACATACACAATCATCAACATCATACAGGGCAACATCATACATACATAACATGCATAAACGTGCAACATCATCATCATGCCAAAGATGCTCTCTAAGGCCTTAATCATCATCTTACATGAACTTACGGGAATCTTTACGTCAAAACTTACATCTGCACTTTCCCCCGAAAGTCAGAAGTCAGACTACACTTTCCTTCGGGTGCAACAGCCCTATTCGGGTGTATGGACACCCTTCAGTCGCATGGCCTCCATACGACTAAACATCATGCGAATGAACCAATGCGGATGAACACTCATGCGAATGAACACCCAATCGTGCGAATGAACTAATGCGGATGGACCTTATGCGAATGGGACTAATGCGGATGAGCACTTATGCGACTGGACTTTCAATCGCATGACCTCCATGCGACTGGCCTTTCATCGTGTGAATGGACCCCAATCGCACCCTATTTGGCCGTATGGCCTCCATTCAGTCTCCAGTCGGTCGCCTAGCCCTAGCTGATGCAGAATGCAGTTCATCTCGACTGCAGCCGAGGGTTTTCGGCCTCCACATCTAAACCCATTTTAAACTCAATCAACCATCCTAAACCTTAGGGATGCATACCAAAACATCATTCAAGCACACACAAGCTCACAAACAAGGCTCAAACGCATCATGCAAACACACACATACACAAACGGGTCAAACATGCACACACTTAAAAACCCGATTTCAGATGTTTTCCAGCCCCAAATCATTAAAAAACATTTAAAGGAGGGGTCCTAGAACTCACACAAACGACCACGACGAGAAGAGCTTCGATTTGGCTCGCTTCTCAACGATTTTGGCCACTTGAACCAACCCGAACCAACATTTTTTCCTCTTTTCTTCCTTTCTCTCTTCTTCTCTATTTTCTTGGCTGAAATATTGGTGTGGGGAGAGGGTAAGGGTTGTCCTCTCCCTTAAATACTCCCACTTCCCCAACTTTCTCTCGTTGGCAAGTTTGGTCCCTCGACTTTGGACTTTATTTCTTTTTCTTCATTCGTCGGCTTCAAAATACATAAATAACCGGGTGTTACAAATCCACCCCCTTTAAATAGGTTTCGTCCCCGAAACCTGTTATTCCTCGAACAAGCATGGTCAATGCTATCTCATTTCTTCCTCAGTCTCCCACGTCGACTCGGATCCTTCCTGTGCTTCCACTGTACACACCAGAGGAACCAGTTTATTTCTCAGCCTTTTCTCTTTTCGATCGATGATTGCCACTGGTTGCTCCACGTAATTGAGGCGTTTGTCTACTTCAATATCCTCTAGTGGAACAATCATATCTTCATCTGCCAAGCACTTCCTTAGATGAGATACGTGGAATGTCGGGTGAATTCCACTTAGCTCATCCGGTAACTCCAATCATTAGGCCACCTCTCCTACTCGAGCAATGATTCGGAAATGGCCTATATACCTTGGGCTCAATTTGCCCCGTTTTCGAAAACGAATGATGCCCTTCCAAGGTGAGACCTTCAACATAACCCGGTCATCCACCTGGAACTCAATCGGTCTATGTCGTTTATCAGCATATGACTTCTGTCTATCTTTGGCTGCCTTCATGAAGGCTTTGATGTTTTCGAGCTTCTCAGTCATACCCTCGATTACCTCGACGCTTCCTAACTCCTTCTGACCAATATCACCGCAATAAACGGGTGTTCTGCATCTCCTATCATATAGCATCTCATATGGTGGCATACCAATGCTGGCATGATAGCTGTTGTGGTATGAGAATTCGGCTAGTGGTAGGTGGTCATCCCAACTTCTCCCAAAATCAATCACACATGCCCTAAGCATGTCCTCCAATATCTGAATGGTCCTCTCTGACTGAGCATCAGTCTGGGGATGATAAGCCGTGCTAATATGTAACCTCGTTCCCATGGCGTCGTGGAATTTCTTCCAAAATTTAGATGTAAATCGGGTATCACGATCAGATACAATAGACACTAGCACACCATGACGAGTTAAAATTTCCTTCATGAATAGATCCACCAACCTCTCAGATAAATATGTCTCGCAGATCGGTAAGAAATGAGCACTCTTCGTTAGACGGTCAACAATCACCCATATGGCATCATACCCCTTCGGAGTACGCGACACCTCTGTGATGAAATCCATGGTGATATGCTCCTACTTCCATTCCAGTATATCCAAAGGTTGGATCTTCCCATACGGATTTTGATTCTCGGCCTTCACCTGTAGACAAGTAAGGCACTTACTCACATACTCCACCACGTCGCGCTTCATACCCGGCCACCAATAATTCTTCTTCATGTCTTGGTACATCTTTGTGGCACATAATGAATGGAGTATTGAGTCTTGTGAGCCTCATCCATGATCTTCATTCGTAGATCCCCAAAATGAGGAATCCACACCCGTACAAATCGGGTTTTAACACTAAGTGTGTTTTCGCCCAATTCCCCAACCAGACTTCTCATCCTTTCAGAGTAAGATGATCTTCTTTCAATGCCTCATCTTGAAAATCTTTCACTTGCTTTATCACGTCTGAGGTCATGATCAACTGATAGGCTTTCACCTGAATCGGTTGGGGCCTTTCCTTTCGACTAAGGGCATCAGCCACCACATTGGCTTTGCCTGGATGATAGTGGATCTCACAATCATAATCCTTTATTAGCTCCAACCATCATCTCTACCTCATATTCAGATCTTTTTGCTCGAAGAAGTACTTCGAGCTCTTGTGGTCTGTGAAAATAGTGCACTTCGTCTCGTACATATAGTGCCTCCAAATCTTTAGGGAACACCGGTAAGTCTTCAGGTAACACATCTAGAAAGTCACACACAACGGTATGTCATATGGTTGTGGTGTTGGCGTATCCACATCCTTTACATAAGCCAAAGAGGCGCTGCATACACGCCTCATACACTTTCCCCCCACCGCCATTGAGATTACCTTCGGGATAGTCGTGACCCGATCCCTATAAACAATTATCAAACTCCCACCAGGTGCTGTCAAATGAATCATCTTCTTACGACACACAGTGTTCGCCTCGGAGTCCGCCAACCAATCCATCCCAAGAACCAAATCGAAACCACCTAAGGTCATCACGAACGGTCTAACAGGAAACTTATGACCTTCTAGCTCCACATCACAGTTCTCTATCATCTTGGAAATCCTGGTAGACTTACCTATGGCAGTTTCTACATCAAAGGGCGTGTCAACACATCTACTACTAACAGACAGCTTAGCACAGAAAGCAACAGAAATAAAACTTTTACTGGCACCCGAATCAAATATCATAGAAGCTAAAGTTTGGTTGACCAAAAACGTACCGGACATAACGTCAGGGTCCGTCCTAGCCTCCTCCTATGTCATATTTAATGCCCTGGCGCTCGCCCTTGGTCCTTCACTCCTTGCCTTCTTCGTCCGGAACCCTCAGCCCTTGGCTTCTTACAATCTTTACCCATATGACCACTTTCTCCACAGTTAAAACATCTCACACCCCTGCAATCTCTAGCCATATGACCAGGCTTCCCACATTTTAAACAAACATTCAACCCCCATCTACACTCACCACCGTGTTTTGTAATGCAATAAAAAGTTCTTTTGTAATCGATTAAACAATAGTGTATTACTTAACAATAATGTTTTAATGAAATGAATGATTTTTGTTAAAATGATTCCGCTGCTTGAGTTTGTAAATTTATAATGTTTTAAGGTACTTAATGCTTTGAATGACCAACTGTGAGGTCTCCGGGAACAGGGCCTTACAGTGTATATATATATTATATACACGTATATATACGTATATATACACGTATATACGTATATATACACGGTATATATACATATATATATATATATATATATATATATATATATATATACGTATACATATATATATATATATATCTATATATATATATATATAGATATATATATATACTATATATATATATATATATATATATATATATATATATATATATATACTATATATATATATATATACACGTATATATACGTATATATACACGTATATATACGTATATATATATATATTATATATATATATATATATATATTATAATGCACGAAGAAAGGATACCCATCAAAGTTAATAGATTTATAGTTTTCATACATAATGTACAGCTTAAAAATAAATTTTCTAAGGGTATTTGTGTCATTGAACACTACTAAAAATATAGAAATAAAATCTTTTTACGTATCAACCCTTACTTTGTAATAAACTATGAGTTTTTCTGGATTATTACTGTTTTTCACCTAAAACAAAAAGGTTTGTTTTTATTTACATATTCTGCTATTCTATTAACATACACGTTGTTATAGTATTTTGAAAGTAGCAATTCAACCGCCTCATTTTTTTAACCGACATTTTGTAACCGACATTTAGATTATAATGTACAACTACTAAATGCTATAAAGTGCAACTAATAATTTACATTTAAAACCTAACTAGCAACAATCTTAACAACTGTATTGATGAAGTTTAAAATTCAAATATAACTGTCTAAATATATTCAAATGTAGTCAATGTTTATAACTAAATCTATATACTTACTCTATCTATTCTCCTATATTATCTCATTTGTTGATGTTTTAAAGCCATATATGTTGATGACATCCTTAATGTTTTACAACACTTGCAATACCTAAATCATACTCCAAGCAATAACGTTATGTTCTTGAGTTTACTTAACAGAGAAAAGAAATGAAACGGAGAAAAGAAATGAAACGGAGAAAAGAAAGGAACACTGTTTTTTTTTCTTTTTTTTTTTTTTTTTCTTTTTTTTCTTTTCTCTCTATTTCTTTTCATTTTGGAAGTATTTATTTTAACCTTTATTTTCCTTTCATTTTATTTTATTTTCTTCCTTAAGTAAACTAGGGAACATAAATTTCTAACAATCCTTTCATTTTCTTTCATAAAAAAACTCTAGAAGACAACTATTTTTACTTTCCTTTAGCTTCCTTTCTTTTCTTTTCTCTTCTTAAATAGACTCACGAACACAACGTAGGAGGGAGTTTTAAACCTTCCATTTGCTCCCCCATATTTCATTACATGCCACACTCATTGCTGTCCTCAATTGCTCACCGTCTCATCTTAGTCGATTCTGATTTTCGATCTCGAATCACTGTTCTTGTTCAATCACAGTTAAAGAGTTTATCAACTAATTTGTATATGCTGTTCCTATTAGTTGTGGGTGTTTTTCAGCATAAAGTATGAATTTTTAGGGTTTTGATTACACAAATGGAGTATAAGAGAGGAGGACTTTAATGATGTTGGACTAGTGAGAAAAATAGTAGTCGGAATGTCTGCTAATCATTTTCTGATCTAGCTATACCAATGCTTCTTCCCTGATTTTAGGACTTCTCAAATACCATGTTTCTTTAATTCCACGATAATATCTTGCAATCTATTTCTGTTACATAAGTGAAATTGGTGATGATAAGAAAATGATGTCTGAATTTAAAGAAAATGGTTGTTTTTTCCAACTCGTGTGGTGATGTTGAGTAACCAACTGGTGTTCTAAAGATCTTACTTGATAGTAGTCTAGCATCAGCCTATGAGTTCAAGTAGTTTTTTCTATTAGCTCATATGTATTAGCTACTATTTTTATATTATTCATTTCTAATATAGAAGTGTTTATTTTATCCTATTGCACAATTATAAGTTAGGTTTTTCTTGGTAATCTAATTCCCAACTTGAAATTTTGGATTTCAATGGATGCCACAAGAAAGACTAGATTTTGTGTTTGAATTTTGGATCCATTAAGTTAATTCCATAGTTACATTATGCAATTATAGTTTTATATAATGAATGCCCTTTGTTGTAGTTCTTAATTACATGTTAGGCTTAAGAGACTGAAAATTTTAAAAGCTCATCGGCTAACATCGTATTCAGACATTTCAAGTTTGGTTGTAAGGGTTCATTTTTTGGTGCAATGCATAGTATGTATTTTAAATGGTTTTATAGCACTTGATTAAGAAATTTAATAACTAAACTGGCAAAGTATATCTTTTATGGAATAAATATTTTAATTGTTCCATATATGTCAACCTAAGAAAGAAGATTAAGTCTTTGGTTGCTATGTTCTTTGGATGTGGACAAAACAAAAGGTTTATAATTTACATACTCCTATTGGATGGCTAAAATTCAACTTTTGTAAATTAAATAAGTCATTACTTTAAGGCTTCTTAACTCATTATTTTATGTTCACAAGGAAGTAAAAAATGTTTCATTTGCTTTGTTTATATATTGATTTGCTTCTCTACTCAAGGAGAAGCAAGGATTTGATGAGCCATGCAATTACAAAAATGAAACAAACCTAAAGTCTATTCTTCAAAGGTTAGAAATACAAAAATGTATTATTAATAAATCTTGCATTGTTAGTTATTAAGTCTTTTAATTTATTGATAAGGTGGACCAATGTCTCAACTTTTCTATTATCTAGTCATATATTATTCACCTTTGACCTTACTTTCTAGATCTACATGTCTTTTAAGGTAACATTTGTTTATTTTAATTAACCTTCTTATCAGGTGTATCATATCCGTTTTATCACAGTAGACAGATGTGAAGATGAGCCATCTCCCCATTTACCAACTTCAAAAGCAACTAAGGTAAATACTATAACTTGAGTCAAATTTTTTTGTGTTTTGAATAAAATGTATTTCATAAGTTGATATTTTTCAAAACAATAAAATAAGTAATATTCTTCAAGAATCACATGATTTAATGTTAACATGTGTTTCCGTTTATATAAAATCATTTTTGTTCTTTAAGCAGAAGAAAATACTCTTGTTGACTTGTCGGGTGTCTGTTAATCAAGGTAGGAAAAGAGGAGATAATACTAATAGTTCAAGTAGCTCTAGTAGTTAAAACTATAATCTTTATGGTAAACATGTGTATTATGGTCTAATGAAAGGTTTAAATGTTATTTTTCATAAACTTTCTCTATTTATATTACAGGTAAAAAAAAAAGGCCTGCTTATACGCATATGAAAGGAGTAAGGAGTACATTATAATAAGATTTACAAGATTGTAAAATGTTAAAGAAAACCTAGAATTCAAGAAGGATATGACATTATTGTTGATATTATATAAAATTCTAACAACATATTTTATATCATTTTTCAATAAAGCTTTACTTGACATTTATATTATAATAAGGTACAAGATATGTTGTATTATATTTTTGTTCATTGTGACAATAATCCTCCTCGCTTCCTTGGTTTTTCATTTTGTTTTCTGTTTTTTATGTGCAAGACCATTACAGGATTGGTTTTTCTCACTTCACACTTTGTTTTCTCTCAAACTCATTTAATACATACACGATTTGATGTAGCAGAATCTCTCAAAAAGTTGATTATAATATAAAAAATAACTTAAGAACACAAGAAAATAATTTTCAA
This sequence comes from Flaveria trinervia, assembly GCA_025506515.1. Taxonomy (NCBI): domain Eukaryota; kingdom Viridiplantae; phylum Streptophyta; class Magnoliopsida; order Asterales; family Asteraceae; genus Flaveria; species Flaveria trinervia. The sequence goes on from CM046441.1 coordinate 58,797,586, forward strand.
GGTACTTGTATATATTACTTCTCAACTAAAAGTTTACAAGACTCTTACAAGCATAATACAATAGTTACAATAAGAAACTATATATACTATCACCTACAGGTGGTTATACTTTAATACCAGTTGCAATCCTATAACTAAATCAGATACTACAAAGCTATAATTACGATATCTTAGATAATGTATTATCTAAGATATGGTAGTCATGACATGTCCATGACTTAACTTTTGTCACCAACTAAAGTTGGCAACTGTACTAACAAATAAAGGTAAACGGTGGAATAAAGTATGGTCAACTGCATGGCCTTTTGGGAAAACGCCATTAGTATTAGAGGTCTGTAGCGAAGTGTTAGAGACCACACTTATGTCCACCGCTTCATAGCAGCATTTTCCAAAGGTGTAACACCCGGTTATTCTTCTACAATTATTAAAGAAAGAATTAAATAAAGAAAAATAAAGAAACACCATTTTACCCAAGTTGAGGGGTAAAAAGTGTTTAAAGGACAAAATGGTTTAAAAGTTGGTGAATAAAAGTGATGGCTGCCCATCACCCTCTCTTCACACATATCATTCGATTTTTTAGAGAGAGAAAGAAAGAAGAGAAGAAGCTTTCGGGTCTTTGAACAAGAACCAGAAAAGATCGAATTCAAGGTAAGAATTCATAATTTTAAGATGTTCTTAACTGGCATTAGCCTCAGTTTTATGTTTATATGTGTTCGCGTGTGTTTTTGGTGGGTTTCTAGGCGGTTGAACTTAATTGCAAACGGGTTTTGAAAAAGTCATAACCAAAGGCTGTTAAGGTGAGTTCTAGAATCCCCTTTTTACTTGTTTTAAACTGCTTTAGGGTTGGAAATACATGCATGTAACTTTTTATAAAAGTTGGGTTTTATACCCGTATGTGTGTATGTGTGTGTTTACGGATGTGATTTGATTTTGGGCAATGTATGTAGTTGATGATGTTATGATTGTATTGCTAGGGCTTAGGATGTATGATTTAAGCTTAGAACTGGTTATATGATGATTGGGAACTGAATTTTGATGTTTAAGTGTGACTTAGACTGCCCATACGCCTAAATAGCGATCCATGCGCGCAACAGAAATAACTGCCTAAGTGGTCCCATGCACCCAGAAGGTCATGCGCATAAATAGTACCCATGCGCCTAGAAATAGGTTGAAATTTTCTAATTGTCCAGACGCCCAGGATTCCCATGTGCCTAGGCACTTAGGATTGCCTAAAAATGACTAAGTGTTGCCCATACACCCCAATAGTGCCAATGGGCCTGAAAGTTTCCCATGCGCCTAAGTGTTCCCCATGCGCCCAAATAGTGCCCATGCACCTAAAGACTTAGAAATATTTTCTGATTTTGGGGAAAATATAAAGTGTAGGCTTTTACTTGGTAGGTTCTAGGGGGATATGTAAGTTGACTTTTTGAAGTCATAGATGATGTGGTGGGTAATGTATGATATGGCGTGTATGATGATGTATGATTGATGCTTATGCATGATGGTATGTGTGATGAATGTTATGTCATGTTTAATGGTTCCTTGTATGGTGATGATTTGTATGGTTATGATGATGTTACTTTTTATGTATGTTATTTTCCCGTGGCTTTACGATGAATGTTAATGAATGAAATGAAAGTATTATGTACGTAAAATGGAAGATAATGAAAATAGGAACGTAATGAAAGAATGCATGCAGTAATGAATGAATGAATGAAAGTAAGAAAGTCTTGCAAGCAATGTATGGAGGTTCACACCCAGTGAAGGGTGTTAGCTCAACTGTGTGCGGGTTAGCGACCCTGAAAGGATGCATACTAGGGTCTAATCCTTGTGATTGAACATATGTATGGGATCCTTACCGCTTGCCCCAGGTACTGGAGTCAGCTTCGTGAATAATGTTCGAGGTCTATGACAGACCTCAGGCCCAGTAACCAGCTTCATGCATAATGTTCGGGGTATAGCATATGGTATTGATCTGGAATGAAAGAGAAAAGATAAGGATGAGTGTACTTGCCCTAGGTACTAGAGTCAGCTTTGTGCATAATGTTAAAGTCTATGAAAGACCTCAGGCCCAGTAACCAGCTTCATGCATAATGTTCGGGGTATAGCATATGGTATTGATCTGGAATGAAAGAGAAAAGATAAGGATGAGTGTACTTGCCCTAGGTACTAGAGTCAGCTTTGTGCATAATGTTAAAGTCTATAAAAGACCTCAGGCCCAGTAACCAACTTCATGCATAATGTTTGGGGTATTGTAAATGTCATCGAAAGTAATGAACGTACGAATTAAAGTAAGAAAGTTATGTATGAAAGTAAACGAAATTGAATGGTAATGACGTACGATGAATGAACTAAAGTTAACGAACGAATGATGAAGATAATAATGATATTATCTATCTGTACATATGTTGTGAGATCATGTACGAAAGTTAAGGATGGTTTTAAAGCGAAAGTAATGTATGTTTTATTTTAAAACTAAAACTCACAGAGCAACGCTGACTTTTACGTGTTACAGTTGGCAGGTAATGGTTGCTGAGGATGGCACGGGGCAAGTACTTGGATCATTTTGGATGGCATTCTTCTGTTTAATATTTTTGCATTGTAATGCGAACAAACGATGTTTTGTAAGGAATGTTGTATTAACTTGCAAAAGCATTTGTAACGAGATGAAATGTTTATTTTAAGGTTTCCGCTGCAATGTTTTGTTGAAGTTAATGAATTATATGTTTTATGTGTGATGATTGACCAGCTGTAAGCGTCCTGGGAACGAGGCCTTATAAGTTGGTATCAGAGCCAAAGTTTAAGTGAAACGGGAAAAATTTTAAAATAAACCTAAACTTAAACTGAAAATGGGACGGAAGGGAAGGGATGCCAGTCCGAGTAGCTGGGTGCCATCAGGTATTTTCTTGATGTTAACCGGTATTACGTGCGCATATTATGTGGTTTGTGTGCTGTTAGTAGATTTAGATACTGATACATTCAGGATAGGAAATGCTTGGGGTATGAACAGTAGTTGCTAATCACAACTGACCACTATAATTAAGGACTTACTATACTTGACATAAACTGAGCTATTACCTTGAATGACCGTGTTGGTGTTTGGATCTTATAGCATGCTTAGAGGATGGCTGATGGTAGATCATCAAAGGCTTCACATGGTGGAGGTTGTGGTGGACATGGTGCTGAACCACAGGTCACGAGAGGAAGGCCTAGAGCTGAAGAGGTGGTTCATGAAGAACCCGAGACCCCTCGTCTAGAGGTTGGGGACGAGAGTGCGAACTTGAGAGCCTCAGTGAAGGAGGTTGTTGTGGAGGAGGTGTATCAGGACATGCAGATGATCTTACCGTCTATGGTGACCAAAGTGATAAAGGCTATAGAGGAAGGAGAACGAAGAGAGAGGAACAAGTCCTCGGGAGGACGGGAGTGACCAGAGACCGAGACAGTTTTCTCCGAGGATGAGGAGGAGGAGGAGGAAGAGCCTGTGTAGGAGACGACACGAGGCTGTAACTACGGCACACTTCAAAGGTGCAAGCCCCCTACCTTTGATGGTAACGGTACTGCTACTGCTGCTACTCACCGATGGGTGAGAGAGACGGAGGCGGTACTCAACATTAGCGATTGCCGGGAAGACCAGAGTGTGAAGTTCGCTACCCTCTCATTTGTGGACTCGGATCTGTGTTGATGGGACAACATTGTCCAAGCTGAGGGTAGCTGGGCTATCGAGAGAATGAGGTGTCCAGAGTTAAAGAAGTTGGTTATTGAGGAGTTCTGTCCTCATAGGGAAATGGATAAGGTGGAAAGGGAGTTCCTGCAGCTAGAGGAGGGAACAATGACACATCAATAGTACACCACTAAGTTCAATGAGATGGCACGACTGGTGCCAGATCAAGTGACACCTTTGTCACGAAAGGTTAAGAGGTACATCCAGGGCTTGCCGACGGATATCTGTAGGCACATGATTGCTGCCTGACCAAACACCTTTAGGTCGGTGGTGATTTGGCAGGGAGGTTGTATGATGAAAGAACTGTGGTGGTGGCTAAAGGTAGCAAGAGGAGTGATGGTGACCGGAATTGGAATGGGAAGCAGGATGGACGTGGCGGGGCCACTCCAAGCAACAAAGGTGCGTGGGTGGATGACCGACGTGTGGTCACATCATGTGCAGTATTAAGAGGTGTGGCAAGTGTGGAAGGGAGCACGCGGGAGAGTGTATATGGGGTTTGAATGTTGTGCTTCAAGTGTGGGAAGCGTGGCCATATCACGAGAGAATGCAAGATAGGGATATGTTTTAACTGTGGCGGGAGTGCCACATGAGCAAGGACTGCAAGAAGCCAAGGGTTGAAGGTTCGGAGTGAAGAAGGTTGAAGGAGAAGGACAGAGGGCGAGTGCCAGAGCATTCACAATGATGCAGGAGGAGGCTAGGACGGACCTCGATGTTGTCTCAGGTATGTTTCTAGTAACCAAACTTAAGACTCTTTGTTATCTGATTTTGGTGCTAGTAAAAGTTTTATTTATGCTACTTTCTTTGCCAAATTGCCTGTTAGTAATAGGAGTATAGATATGCCCCTTAATGTAGAAACTGCCATAGGTAAGTCTACCAGGATATCTGAGATGATAGAGAGTTATGACGTAGAACTAAAAGGTCACAAGTTTCTTGTTAGACCATTCGTGATGACCGTAGCGGGTTTGACATAGTCCCAGGAATGGACTGGTTTGCGGACTACGAGGAGTATATTGTGTGCCGCAAGAAGACGATTCAGTTGACAGCGCCTTACGGGAGTTTGGTGACTGCTTATGGGGATTGAGTCGCTACGATTCCGAAGGTGATTTCGATGGTGGTGGCGGGAAGGTGCATGAGGCGTGGATGTAGTGCGTATTTGGCCTATGTAAAGGACGTGGATATGCCTACACCACAATTTTCCGATGTACCAATTGTGTATGACTTTCCAGACGTATTTTTTGATGACTTACATGGAGTGCCACCTGACCGGGAGATTGAATTTCAGATTGACTTGGTACAAGGTGCCTAACTAGTTGCTAAGGCGCCATATCGGTTGGCTCCAACTGAGATGAAGGAGTTGATGGAGCAACTGCAAGAGTTGCTTGATAAGAGGTTCATTAGACCAAGTATCTCTCCGTGGGGTGCTCCGGTCTTATTCATGAAGAAGAAAGATGGTAGTATGAGGATGTGCATAGACTACCATGAGTTGAATAAACTTACAGTGAAGAATTGCTACCCCTTACCGAGAATTGATGATCTATTTGATCAGCTCCAAGGTGTCAGTTGGTTCTCGGGGATAGACCTTCGATCTGGCTACCATCAACTGAGGTGAAGGAGTAGGATATTCCTAAAACAGCTTTTCGCACGCGTTATGGACACTACAAGTTTCTCGTTATTTCTTTTGGTTTGACCAACGCGCCAGCTGCTTTTATGGATTTGATGAATCGAGTGTGTCGGCCGCTGTAGGATAAATCAGTAATTGTGTTTATTGATGATATCCTGATTTATTCGAAGAGCAAGGTGGAACATGCCGATCACATTCGGGAGGTTTTGGAGACCTTGAGAAGGAGAAGTTGTATGCTAAATTCTCCAAGTGTGCATTCTGGTTGGGTGAGGTTCAATTCTTAGGTCACGTGGTAAATCCCAGGGGATTATGGTGGACTCGACAAAGGTGGAGGCGGTAATGCAATGGAAGTCACCATAGACACCATCCGAGATCTGTAGTTTCTTGGTTTTGGCAAGCTATTACAAACGATTCATTCAAGACTTCTCTAAGATCGGTTCTCCACTAACCAAGTTGACCCGTAAGGATGTAAAGTTTGTATGGGGCGAAGCTCAAGAAAAGGCATTTGAGGAGTTAAATATGAGATTAACTCAAGCTCCAGTCTTGTCGTTACCCGAAGAAAGCGAGGATTTGGTGGTTTATTCAGATGCTTCTTACGCGTGGTTGGGATGTGTGTTGATGCAAAAGGGAAAGGTTATAGCCTATGCATCCCGACAACTAAAGGTTCACGAGGTTAATTATCCTACCCATGAATTGGAGCTAGAAGCTGTGGTCTTTGCGTTAAAAATTTAAAGGCACTACTTATACTGGACGAAGTGCACCATATTCACGGACCACAAGAGCTTGAAGTACTTCTTCGAGTAGAAGGACTTAAACATGAGGTAGAGGAGATGGTTGGAGCTCATAAAGGATTATGATTGCGAGATCCATTACCATCCGGGCAAATCCAACGTGGTGGCGGATGCCCTTAGCCGAAGGAGAGACCCGAGCCGATTCGGTGAAGGCTTACTAGTTGATCATGACCTCTGATGTGATGAAGCAAGTCAAGGAGTTTCAAGATGAGGCATTGAAGGAAAATCATCTTAACTCTGAAAGAATGAGAGGTCTAGTCACAGAATTGGGTGAAAACATACTCGGTGTTAGGACCCGATCCGCGCAGATGTGGATTCCTCGTTTTGGGGATCTACATGGATGGATTATGGACAAAGCTCATAAGACTCGATAATAAATCCATTCTGGTGCTAGGAAGATGTACCAAGATATGAAGAAATATTATTGGTGGCCGGTATGAAGCGCGATGTAGTGGAGTATATGAGTAAATGCCTTACTTGTTTACAAGTGAAGGCCGAGCACCACAAGCTGTATGGAAAGATCCAACCGTTAGATATACCGGAGTGGAACTGGGAGCACATCACCATGGACTTTATTACGTAGCTACCGCGTTCTGCGTGAGGATATGATGCTATAGGCTGATAGTTGATCGTTTGACAAAGAGTGCTCACTTCCTACCGATCCGCGAGACATATTCGTCGGAGAGGTTAGCGGATCTGTTCATTAAAGAGATTGTAACTCATCATGGTGTGTAGGTGTCTATTGTGTCTGATCGTGACACCTGGTTTACATCTAAATTTTGGAAGAAATTCCATGATGTGATGGGGACGAGGTTACATATCAGTAGGGCTTATCATCCCCAAACAGATGGTCAGTCAGAAAGGACCATACAGATGTTGGAAGATATGCTTCGGGCATGCGTTGTTGATTTTGGAGGAAGTTGGAATGATCACTTACAATTAGTTGAGTTCTCATATAAAAATAGTTATCATGCCAGCATTGGTATGCCCCTTTATGAGATGCTATACGGTAGGAGATGCAAAACGCCCGTGTGTTGGGGTGATATTGGCCATAAAGTGTTAGGGAGTGTTGAGGTGGTCGAGGCTACGATGGAAAATCTGGAAAGGATCAAGGCCTTTATGAAGGCAGCCAAAGATAGACAAAAGTCATAGGCTGATAAACGATGTAGACCGATTGAGTTCCAGGTGGGTGATAGAGTTATGTTGAAAGTATCATCTTAGAAAAGTATCATTCGTTCAGATTGCGGGGCAAGTTGAGCCCTAGGTACATAGGGCCTTTCCGAATCATTGCTCGAGTAGGAGAGGTGGCCTATAGACTAGAGTTACCAGATGAGTTAAGTGGAATTCACCCGACATTCCATGTATCTCATCTGTGGAAGTGTCTTGCAGATGAGGACATGATTGTACCACAGGAAGATATCGAGGTAGATGAACGGCTCAATTATGTGGAGCAACCAGTGGCGATCATCGATTGTAAAAAGAAGAGGTTGATAAATAAAATGGTTCCTCTTATGCATGTATAGTGGAAGCACAGAAAGTGATCTGAGTCTACGTGGGAGACGGAGGAGGAAATGACACAACATTACCCATGATTGTTTGAGAAATAACAGGTTTCGGGGACGAAACCTATATAAGGGGGTGGACTTGTAACACCCGGTTATTCTTTTATAGTTATTAAAGATATAATAAAGTAGAGAAAAAGAAAGAAACACCATTTTACCAAAGTTGAGAGGTAAAAAGTGTTTAAAGGACAAAAAGGTTTAAACGTTGGTGATAAAGGTGATGGCCGCCCATCACCCTCTCTTCACACATATCATTCAAATTTTTAGAGAGAGAAAGAAAGAAGAGCAGAAGCTTTCGGGTCTTTGAACAAGAACCAGAAAAGACCAAATTCAAGGTAAGAATTCACAATTTTAAGATGTTCTTAACTGGCCTTAGCCTCGGTTATATGTTTATATGTGTTCGGGTGTGTTTTGGTGGGTTTCTAGGCGGTTGAACTCAATTGCAAACTGGTTTTGAAGAAGTCATAACCAAAGGCTGTTAAGGTGAGTTCTAGAACCTTTTTACTTGTTTTAAACTACTTTGGGGCTGGAAATACATGTATGTAACTTTTTATAAAAGTTGGGTTTTTACCCGTATGTGTGTATGTGTGTGTTTACGGGTGGGATTCAATTTTGGGCAATGTATGTGCTTGATGATGTTATGACTATATTTCTAAGGCTTAGGATATATGATTTAAGCTTAGAACCGGTTATATGATGATTGGGAACTGAATTATGATGTTAAAGTGTGAATTAGACTACCCATGCACCTAAATAGTGGTCCATGCGCCCAACAGAAATAACTGCCTAAGTGTTCCCGTGCGCCCAAATAGTACCCTGCGCCTAGAAATAGGCTAAAGTTTCTAAGTGTCCAGATGCCTAGGATTCCCATATGCCTAGGCACTCATGCGCCCGCATAGTGCCCATGCGCCTAGGATTGCCCGGAAATGACTAAGTATTGCCCATGCGCCCCAATAGTGCTAATGCGCCTGAAAGTTTCCCGTGCGCTTAAGTATTCCCCATGCGCCCAGAAGGTCATGCGCCCAAATAGTACCCATGCACCTAAAGACTTAGAAATATTTTCTGATTTTGAGGAAAATGTAAAGTGTAGGCTTTTACTTGGAAGGTTCTCGGGAGATATGTAGTTGACTTTTTGAAGTCATAGATGATGTGGTGGGCGATGTATGATGTGGCATGTATGATGATGTATGATTGATTCTTATGCATGATGGTATGTATGATGAATGTTATGTCATGTTTAATGGTGCCTTGTATGGTGATGATTTGTATGCTTGTGATTGACCATATGTATGAGATCCTTGTCGCTTGCCCCAAGTACTGGAGTCAGCTTCGTGCACAATGTTCGAGGTCTATGAATGACCTCAGGCCAAATAACCAACTTCGTGCACAATTTCGGGGTGTAGCATTTGGCATTGATCCGGAATGAAAGAGAAAATAAGGATGAGTGTACTTGCCCTAGGTACTGGAGTCAGGTTCATGCATAATGTTAGAGGTCTATGAAAGACCTCAGGCCTAGTAACCAGCTTCGTGCATAATGTTCGGGGCATTGTAAATGTCACTGAAAGTAATGAATGTACGAATGAAAGTAAGAAAATTATGTATGAAAGTAAACAAAAGTGAATGGCAATGATGTACGATGAATGAACGAAAGTTATCGAACGGATGATGAAAATAATAATGATATTATCTACGTGTACGTATGTTGTGTGATCAAGTATGAAAGTTAAGAATGGTTTTAAAGCGAAAGTAAAGTATGTTTTATTTCAAAACTAGAACTCACTCAGCAACTCTGACTTTTATGTGTTTCCAGTTGGCATGTAATGATTGTTGAGGATGGTACGGGGTAGCTACTTGGCTCATTTTGGATGGCATTTTTTTGTTTAATGTTTTTGCATTGTAATGCGAACGAACGATGTTTTATAAGAAATGTTGTATTAACTTGCCAAAGCATTTGTAATGAAATGAAATGTTTGTTTTAAGGTTTCCGCTGAAATGTTTTGTTGAAATTAATGAAATTATATGTTTTATGTGCGATGATTGACCAGCTGTAAGTGTCCCGGGAACGGGGCGTTACAGAAGGTAAATTGGCTTTGAGAACAAGTTCTTCCGAAGCCTTTTACACTTCGGAAGAGGTTGCTTCTTTCGTGGCTTGAGGACTTCTTCTTCGTAAGTCATTGTCTTTGAATTCTTATAAGTTTTGACCTTCGGAAGAGAAGACTTTGTCTTTCGGAAGTTGGAGATTTTCCTTTGGAAGATGATCTTGCACTTTGTCTTTGGAAGAACTCTATTTCCTTCAGAAGTCCATACTTAGTTTAGGAAGTCCTTTATAAGTTGCACCAAAAATAGTCTAAGTGTTTAGTTTTGGTTGCACCAACCTTTCTAGATCCAACAAACTCTCATAGGCTAATGCTACCAAAACCTCACTTCTACTTCTCAAGACTTTCTGCACAAGGGACATGAGATATTTGTATGTTTCTTTGTTCTGTCTGGAGGTTATGCTGAGAAGTCTGTGCAAGTCATCAGTGGATAGGAGATCCAGTCTATTACTCCTAATGACATGCACCCTTTGTTATGCCCCCTGAAGGGAGTTAATTGATGAGAGTTATAGTCATACTCCCATCTAATAATGGATTCAATTTAGGATATATAACCATTTGAAGGAAGGTTTGCCTTTGGTTGTTGATCTCTTCCTCTCCTCATCCTCTTTTAGGTTTAACTCTTTTTCAATCCTTGTCCTAGCTGTTATCTCAGCCAGGTGAAGACTGCTTAGGTGATTTCTGATGTGGGCAGCTACCTCTGAGTTTGAGGGGTTGGAGAATGGCTTCTCTGCTAACTCAAATATCAAATCTGCTCAAGTGTAGCAGAGATGAGTCATTAAACCTTTTCAGCTCGTCATTCTCTCTCTCAACAACAAAAATTGTGAGAAGAGTATTCGAACCTCTGCTGGACAATATTCTTTCTTGGTACAAGGGGTTGCTAGGTACGTTCTCCCCTTATCTAGGAGATTCACCAGCTTCCTTCTTAGCGTTTTCTCTCTCATCATTAGTGAATCTGATTTGAGTCCAAGAAGTTTAATAGCTCGGTCCAATGTTCCTCTTGCCAGATCAAAGAATTGATATCTTGTGAGGGAACATGAGGATCCATCACAAAAGTTAGCTTGACAGAGTCCTCCTAACAAGAGACGTCGCTTAAGTTTGTGCATCTGATAAGTTTTATCTTGATCTCCTTAAACTCCTCTAAGGAAAGATGTTTAGAAGTCTAAGGGGATGGTTTGGATGGCTGTTGGGTAGGTAGAGGTGTTTGGGTTAGGGGTAGTGTTTTCGGTTGAAGGGTAATAAGTTGAGGTGGTTGTGGTGATGAGGTAGGTATGGTGGTTGGTGTAGGTTCAGGGGTGTAAGGTTGGAATTAGGCTTAGTTTTGATAGGAAAAGGAAATAGGAAGGTTCAGGTTGAAGTTAGGGTTGAGTTTGGGTTGTAGGTTAGGGTTGAGGTGTTGTTTTGAAGATCATCCCCTGTCCCCTTCTATACAACTCTTTCCTTTTTCTCAAGTGAATGTTAGCTTTGATGACACTAACATGTCGGTAGAGTGTCTTTTCAGACATGGGTCCCACTTGCCTACTAGAGAAGCCGTGAGCCTGGAGATAGTCCTTCATCCAGGCCTTCTCACCTATCTTCTTGACAGGATCGACCCCAGCTTCTTCTTCCTTTTTCTTCTTCTCCATCATCTTATCTTTTGCGGCATTCTTCCTCTCTTTCTCTAGCTGATGCTGCTCTTTCTTGAAGAGCCATAGGATCATGTCATTATTGTGTGGAGATAGTTCTTGAAGAGAGAAACCCTAGAGGTTAAGAAAGTTATCTTTTCTCTCATAAGGTGCAAATCAACTTCCCTTTTCTTCCTTTCTCTTTCCTCTTCTAAGGCTTACTTTGTTGCTTCCTCCTTTCTCTCAATCTACCGCACGGTTGCCTTTTCTAGCTCTACTAACTCCTCTAGTGGTAGCAGGAGTATATCGTCAGTGACAGCTCCAAGCTTGATGAGCCTTTTAGTGATCTCCACCCTTTTCTGGTTGTTGACTGCCTCCTGGTTGACTGTGCTGCTTTGGTAATGGCAGCTAGCAACTTCCCAGTTGGAAGTCTACCTTTTCTTTTAGGTTTTTCAATCCTCTCCTCCTCCAAAAGCTCTTCCGTAGTCATCTTCTTTTTTCCTTTTACATCTTCCAAAGTGCTAGACTTCGGTGGTCCTTGGATGGAGGGTTCAGGTTGAGACATGGTGGATGGAGATAATGAAGTTATTTGAGCTAGGGGTCAGTTGAGAAAGTCCTTACTGTTCACCTCAGATTCCAGCTCTAGAATTGCATCTGTGATGATTAGATCCTCGGACAAGGAGAACAAACTTTCCTCAACTTCCATCTTAGCTTCAGAAGATTTAAATTGTTCTTCCGAGGCTTTGACTTCGGCTTCCAAAGTTTGAGGAATGCCAATATTTGTCCCAACTGTTTCACTTGCTGGGCTATTAGTCCTCATTTCCCCTTCAAAATGAATCTTAGGTTCCATTTGGACCTTAGGTTGACTTCGATAGTGGTAGAAGATGCTCTTAACCTCTAAAGCTCTTCAGCTCCCAAGTATATCATAGCCGCATCAGGGCTAGGCTAATCTAAAAAAGATCTCAATAGAAACTTGGAGAAGATCCTATTGCGATCTCTAAGCATCCTTAGGTCCATTTGTAGGACAACTTGAGGAGGCTTAGGAAAGAATGTTGTTGTGGGAGCAGGGTATCTTGCAGATAGAGAAGTTAAAGCTTGGCTTAGTGGTTCCATTGTTGTTTGTCTCTGAACACTCTCCCCCTTTTTGATAGCATCATCTTGAGAGCTAGATGAGCTAGAAGAAGAGGTCAATGAGACCTGAGTTGGTACATGCCTAACAGATCTCTCAATCTATTTCTCAGCTAGGTGAGCCTTGAGACTTTCAATCTCAAGTTGCTGAGTGGCAGACCTATCCTTAAAGTCTTAACCTTTGATTCAATATTTGAGAGTTTAAAAAGTAGGTCTTGAATGGTGGAGTGCATACTTCCCTCATCTTCGTTTGAAGAATCACGGGGAGATGAGGTAACATACCTTGTATGTTCATCCTCACCACCAGATGTGGTTTCTTGACACCCTGGTTTCCCTTGCCTAAAAAAGTCTTTTTCAGAGTCATCAAAAGGCACAGTTGCCATAGATTCAGTCGCAGAGATGGTACCACTAGCCTGAGGATCCAATGAGTTTCCTTCAGTAGTGGCAGCTGAATATACATGAGTCCCTTCCACATCCGTGGGACTCACCTCAGTTGGTTTGAACAGATGTGTGCTAGAGACAAGGGTCGCTCTAGGCTCTGTTGATCTGATAGAGGGTGTTATGGATCAACTTCATGCCATGAAGAGACATAATCTCGTCATCAGTTCTGATTAAAAGGTTAGTAAAGGATAAATTAGTAAAGCTTACCGACCCGAGATGTTGGTCAATGTCTATTGGCATTGAGCCTTTGGTGGGGCTGCCCTTTTGGTTTCTCAGGAGAGTGTGGGGACTCATCCTGTGGGCTTCTGGCCTGGGTTTGGGGCTCAGGTATTAAGACTAAGAAGACTCAAATTCCATATTGAGGTCAAATGAAAAGGATGGTAAGACCTCTGATTGAGTAGGAGCGCATGGTTCCTCTATAGTCTTTTTGGTTTGAATAGGAGGGGCTTGCTCAATCAGAGTAGATTGAGCAAAGGTTCATTTGCGTCTCTGATATGTGTGTTTGATGGGGTGAGCAGGAAGATCTGGAAAAGTAAGGGTAGTTGCTAGTGTGGGTTCATCACCTCTGGGGTGAACATAGATGTCACTAGGAGCCATTGGCTCAATCATACCTGGAAGAAGTGCAGTTTGTCTTTAGTGAAATTTGGTTGACACTCTCTTCAAGATCTTGAAGATGGTTGACCTCATTTGAGGGGCATATCAAGTAGCTTCAGAGACAAGCTTACTCTGGTCTAACTCACAGTTGAATATGTGCTGAATGAACCTAGGATACATAAAGAATGTGTCATTTTGAAGGTTTCCCATGATGTTAGTCAACACAAACCTTGAGTAGTTGAGTGGAGGCTCTTCACCAATCGATGAACTAGGCAGCCCAGTTCATATGGAATTTGATCCCATCTCCTAGACTTGTTTGATAAAAAAATAGAGAATAACATGCAGCAGGAACTTCCAGTTGTAAGAGAAGTTAAACTTGTCGACAATAGACCTTCATACATCTCCACCATAACCCATGAGGGCGTATGTTTCATCCAGATCTGACTTGGGAAACTCAGTAGGGGCGCCGTCATCGTGGAGCTCCAGATGCTCTTGGATGACTTGTTCATTAATGATTAACTCCTGGCCAGAAATTCTTGACCTAATAACCCTAATTCCGTTTAGGAGTAATATCTGACTGTTGCCCTAAAATTCTTCCATGTGATTCAAGTAAATGGTGGGGTTCACAATTAGAGTAGTAAAGTAGGTAGATTGGGTAAGAAAGAAGATGATGTCTGAGAAGTTGGCATCCTTGTTAGAGTAAAGGAGTGCGAATTGATTGTGTTCAAGGTTGAGTGCCATTGTGAGAAAGAACAGGGGAAACAAGTTTGAGCAGAGTGAATTTGGGGTGAAGGAAGCTTTGGACAGTAAATTTGGTAAAAAGATTAAAGTGAAGAGTTTAGATTATTTAAATGGGTGGAATGGCGGTTTTTGGGGGTTGTGGATAAGGTGAAAAGAGGGTTTGGGGTAAGATGTGAGAGAGGCGATAAGGTTAAAAGCCAATTAAAAAATTCCGACATCATTAAGAAAACCTTTACTTTTTACTGTGTGGGGCCCAAAGATTTCCGTTACAAAGCAAAGTCTTCTTCTGAAGGTAAAAATATTTTTGATGATTTTCTCTTCCGAAGTCAAAACTTACTTCCGAAGGTAAATAAATTTACTTCCAAGAGTAAGAAGGTCTTCCCAATGGGGAGTTTTGTATGCTTCGGAAGTAGATCTGATAATCAATCGTTTCTTCGAGACTAAAACACTTCCGAGAAGAATTCCCTTTGGAGAAATTTAGCTTCGGAAGATATGCAATAAATCTTCGAAGGTTAATTTCTCTTCAGAAAAACCCATACTTAGAAATTTAACCTATTGTAACAGGGCTTAGATTGTTTTGACACAAGACATTACACATTTCTAAAATGTTTTTCAAGTGAGATAGACTGATCAATGTTTATCATCCCAATAGCTGTAATAAGATATTTAAATCTTTGTTCATCAAAAGCCTTAGTGAACAAATTAGCATATTGTTCATTTGAGTCAAATTTGATTAGTTTGATCAGGTTCTTCTCAAGAATATCTCTAATGAAATGGTACCTGATATCAATGTGCTTTGTCTTGGAGTGCTTCACAGGATTTTCAATGATGGAGATAGCATTGTTGTTGTCAATATGGATAGGAGTGCTCATGAAGTTGAATCCATAGTCTAGCATCTGGTTTTGGATCCACAATAGCTGAGCACAACAACTTGCAGCAGTAATGTATTCAACTTCAGCAGTAATGTAGAGACACATGATTACTTCTTGCAATGCCATGAGATGATCCTTCCACCAAGAATTTGACATCTTTCTGATGTGGATTTCTTGTTAATGTTTCAGCCACCATAGTCACTATCTAAGTAGCCATAGAGATTGAAGTTGCTATTCCTAGGATACCAAAGACCTAATTTAGGTACTCCTTTGATGTATCTAAGGATTCTCTTGGCAGCAACTACATGAGACACCTTTGGAGCAGCCTGATATCTTGCACAAATACATGTAGCAGACATGATATCTGGTCTACTTGCTATGAGATAGATCAGAGAACCGATGATTGCCTTATAATGATGTTGATCAGTATCCAACCCCTCAGAGTCAGGACAAAGGTCATGATTTCAGGGCATGGGTGTCTCGGCTGGCTTACAATCCTTCATATCAAATCTCTCTAAGATATTAGAGACATATTTAGATTGATTGATAAAGAACCCTTCCTTCATCTGCTTCACCTGAATTCCAAGGAAAAAGTCCATTTTTCTCATGGAACTCATCTCAAACTTCTTTTTCATAATGCTCTCAAAGTCTTTACACATTTGCTCATTTGAAGAACCACATATGATATCATCCACATAGACCTGAATGAGCAATATGTCTTTCCCATATTTCTTAATAAAAAGAGTCTTATTAATGGTTCCTCTAGTGCAACCATTCTTCAGGACAAACTGAGACAAAGTCTCATACCATAGCCTAGGTGCCTAGTGCAGCCCATAAATAGCTTTGTCCAGTTTTAGCTTTATCCAGTTTGCTCATATAGTTGGGGTGCTATGGGTCTTCAAATCCTAGAGGTTGGCACACATAGACCTCGCTATCTATATTTCCATATAGAAAGGCACACTTGACATCAATTTGATAAACAGTAAAATTCTTGGATGCAGCATAAGCAAGGAAGATTCTAACTGCCTTAAGTCTTGCAACAAGTGCAAAGACATTAGTATAATCAATTCCTTCCTTTTGGGTGTATCCTTGAACAACCAGTCTAGCTTTTTTCTTGATGATCAAGCCTCTATCATCTCTTTTGTTCTTGAAAACCCATTTGTTTCCTATAGGTACTTGACTAGATTGTAGCAGGTAAAGGTTCCAAACCTTTTGTCACTTGAATTGAAGCAACTCCTCATGCATTGACTCTACCCAGCTACTATCCTTTAAGGCGTCTTCTACATTCTTGGGTTCCATCTGAGACAAAAAGCATGAGTATAGGCAGATATTCCTATGATGAGTTTGTCCCCTTGTTCTCACACCTTTAAAGATTTCTCCTATGATGTTCTCGGCTGGATGAGTGTTGTGAATCCTTAGTCTAGGAATCACTTCCAGTTGCAAAGATAGATCCAAGTTAGACATATTTTGCTCAGGAACATGAACACTTGGTCCAACTATTGTTTCAATGTCATTCAATGAGGACTGACTGAATGAAAGAGAAATATCATCATCATTGATTAGCTAAGAAGAGTCATTAATAGTTGCATGTTCCTTCAGAATACTACTTCTATCAATTGGGTGGTGTTCAATGTCACTTAAAGGAACATTGGTTGAAGCTTTACTATCTCTAGAAAGAGTCATGCTACTTGATCTTAAGATTGTTGGAGCTAGATCTTCAGTCACTCTTGGAGAATTTGAACAAGATCTGGGCAACTCAAACAGTTGATCATGATCATTTTGAAGACCTACTCAGCTGAAAACATTCTCACAAGATGAATTAGAATAGTTGGGAAACAATTCTAAGTCAAAAATGTAATCAGGGCCATTCCCCCTAACACGAGTGTGCTCATTAACAACAATGTTGGATGATTCCTCAAATTGTTGATGTTATAAAACTCTATACGCAATAGAGTTGGAGGTATATCCAATAAAGATAGCATGATCCGACTTCTTAGCAAATTTTTCCAAGTGTCCTTTGTGTTAAGTATGGTACACATGCTGCGAAAGGACCTTAGAAAGCTAATGAACGGTGGCCTCTTGTTCTATAGCTCATAAGGGGTTTTTCCGTGTGGCTTAACTACAAGAACTCTTTCTGCACATAGCATGCAATGCTGATTACTTTTGCCCAGAAAGTAAGAGGCAGCTTTGAATAACTAACATAGTCCGAGCAGCCTCAATAAGTGTCCAGTTCCTATCCTCTCAGCAACACAGTTTTGTTGAGGACTTCTAGGAGCACTATATTGTCTTTCAATCCTTTTTGAGTTACAAAATGAGTCAAGAATTTAATTCTTAAACTCAGCCCCTTGATCACTTCTAAATATTTTTATCTTTTGATCGATTTGATTTCTATTTTAAGAATAAAAGATTTTAACGTTTCAATAGTTTCATCCTTAGTTCTTAAAAGAATACCCATGTAAATCTTGTAAAATCATCAACTATCACAAGGCAATATGATTTCCTTCCAATGCTCATTATACTTGTTGGACCGAATAGATCAATGTGCAATAAGTGTAATGGGGTGGTGATGGAGTTAACAACTTTGGATTTATGAGATGCCCTGTGTTGCTCTCCTTTCAGATAAGCAACCCAGTTATCTTTGAAGAAAAAAATCCTTTTTAGGCAAACATGTACCAAGTTATTTCTAAACTAATTTATCCATGGTTTTAAAATTGACATGACACATTCGTTTATTCCATAGTGTTAACTCTTCACCATCAGCTTTGAAAGAAAGCATGATACTTCTCTAAGTGGGGAAGCATAGTTCATATCCAGCTTGTACATATCCCCTTTCCTAGGAGATCTAAGAAGCAACAATTCCAGAGGAATGATCATCCTAGGATTAAGGATAATGCACTCATATTCTGTGAAAAACATTTGGTGCTTTTGATCACAGAATTGAGAAATACTCAAAAGATTATGTTCAAGCAATTTGACAAAGTGTACTTTGTCAACCTTTAACTTGCTGTGGGTGCACTCCCTCTACCAGAAATGTGTCCTCTAGTCTCACCTCCAAACTGAACATGACCTCTATCAAAATGTTGAAATTGTTGAAGGAGAGATCTGTTCCCAGTCATGTGCATGGAGCATCCACTATCTACAATCCACACATCATTGTTCTTTTCATATGGATGTGCCTGCACATAAGATGAAAAAGTTAGTTTTTATTGGAAACCCAAGCCTTGTTGGTCTGGGGCTCTTCCAATAAGGATTTTATTGAACCAAAGTTAATGCATGGGGGTTTAATAAGTGATTGTGAAAAGGAGGTTTGGATTTCATCATCTGTTTGATCTTCCATTCCATCCATTGGTTAATCATGGAAGATGAGCTTGTTGAAGCTTAAGTAGCATGGTGTTCTTCCGAAGCTTCTTTCTTCTGGAAGAAACCTTCACCACCTTCTCTTCCGATGTAGTCTTCTTCTACGATGGTTTCAAGGGGGACTTCTTGGGTTCTAAGTCTTCACAACTTTTTCTTCTAAAGCCATTTTTTCTTAGGAAGAAGAATTTTCTTCCAAAAGCAACCTTGCTTCAGATACAAGCTTTCCCTTTTTCATCACTTGGACCGTTTGAAAGGATCCAAATGAGAAACCTTCCCTAACTCCTTCTTTCTTAATCTTTGCTAGCAACATTGTAATAACAATCTTTGGCCATGTGATTTTGCAGACCACACATTATGCATGCAATGTAATTTTAGGAATGTGAAGGCTGTTGTTCTTTTCTTCTTGTATTTAACAACAATCTTTCCCTTTCCATTCTGATCCTTTTGTTGGATAGGTGTGTTGGTACTGCACACTTTCCCAGGTTCAGAAGTTCCCACTACCTGTAATCCAGCTGAGATGAACACCTTTTTGCTTTGGGTCAATCTTTATCTTGACTCAGCCACTTTTCTTGGCAGTTTTTCTGGCCACTTTAGCCTGGTTTCTTCTTGCTTTGGTGGTAAGAGGTTGGTCATCACTGGTAATAGGGGTAGGATCTACTCGGATCTTCCCTGTGATGGTCTCCACACTTGCATCACTCTTTGACTCATGATAAGGTGGGTCAGCAGATAGGACCTCTTGCTGTTTAGAACCACACCTTGGTTGTCTAATAGACTCATAAGAGTGTGGTGGAGAAAATTTCATTAGTCCCTAACCCACCTTTATTTTGATAACAAAGTTTAGAGTGAGAGGATGATGCAAGATGGCTTGGAGGTCTTGCTCTAAGATAGCATGCTTCCTGGCTTGAGCCTCAACTGTGACAAGCTAGGCTTGAGCCTTAGATAATTTGGATATTAAATCCTTTATTTGAGTCTTGTAGTTTGTGTGTTCATATTTTAAAAGAGACATAGTTTTCTCTAACTCTTCAATTTTTCTTTAATACTTAGATTCAACTCTTTTAAAGTCAGATTTTAAAATATTTAAAGACTTAATATTAGATTTAATTTCCATATTGTAGTCTTGATACAGTTTTACCTTGCAATACAAGCTGGAGTACAAAGATGTTCACATACCTTGTTGTCATTTCTTCTAGTCCTGAGTGCTTGAGCAGGAGTCACATCCTGGACCATAAAGCTCCAGTTAACTTCTTGAGCTATAGCTGCTGTTTTAGTTGACTTCCCAGGGACTTTGGTGTGGAGGCATGTGAGGAGGCATGAGAGGTTCCTGGATTTTACTTGGGATCCTTGCATTCCCTTGGAAAATGACCAAGTTGTTTATAGTCTAAACACTGTGCCTTGGTTTTGTAAACCCAAACTTGTTGCTAGCTGGGTTTTGAGGAAATTGCCTTCAGTTGTCTTAAAGAACTTCTTTGCTCTATAGGTAAGCAAAGCCTTTGTTGGACTATATCCATGTATTGCACATCATCTGGGCTGAAGCACTCTAGATCATCAATGCAAAACTGAATGATCACCAGAGTACCCACTTCCTAAAACAAAAGCACAACTGTCCTGGAAAGAACCTTGCTGAGCCTGTTGAGACCTTGGAGTCTCAGGAAATATGATGTGTAGGGTTTTGAAGAACAGGATGGTTGTTGCGAGTAAGTCAGGTACTGCAGAGGTTGGGTGGGTCCTGAGCCTTGAGTGACCATTAAAGCGTGCTAGCAGGAAGGCTTGAGGTTGCTCATCGAATGGCCCCTCTTATTTTCCATCTCTACACGGTATCCATCAAGAATGCCGTATAGTTCAGTCATGGTAAGGGAGTTCAGATTCTCCGTCCTTTTGATGGAGACACAGTAGAATGTCCACTCATTTGGAAGTGCACTCATGAATTTCCTTAAGAGATCTCTCAAGTCAATGGCAACTCCCACAGACAGAAGGGAAGCAATAAGATCCATGTACCTGAAGTATTGTTGGCTAAGGGTCTTTTCAGCAATGTAGGAAAAGTTCTCAAACTATTGCTTGAGTGAATCTTTCTTGGAGTCGTTGGAGTTAGAGTACATTTATGACATTGCATCAAACGACTCTTTAGCTGAGTTGCAATGCTCAATCTTACCATGACGGAGTTGGGTTATAGCAGTCATAAGGCCATCATAGCATTACTGTCTATGTCTATCTTCTTCTGGTCTTCATCTGAATAGTCTTCAACAGCCTTCTCGACCATGGCACCATTTCCTCCTGGTGTTGCAACCTTGGGCTTGTAGGGACGATAGATAACCACATTCTACCATCAAGGTAGCTGATGAAACCTTCTACACGTCTACTCCATTGTCTAAATTTTTCAGGGGTGATGATGGGTGCTTTGGTCATCGTCCCCATCTCAACTTCAGATTTCTGAATAAGGGCCATTTTAGAGTTTGGTGAGAAGAGGAGTGAAAAACAAGTTGATTTAGATGGTAAGATCACACAATCAAGAGTCTAAATAGCTTGATACCAATTACAGGAGCAGGTTTTGTCACTTAACACTTTGTTTTCTCTTAAACTCACTTAATACACACACGGTTTGATGTAGTGGAATCTGTTAAAGAGTTGATTATAATATAATAACTAACTTAAGAACACAAGAAAATAATTTTCAAGGTACTTGTATATATTACTTCTCAACTCAAAGTTACAAGACTTATACAAGCATAATACAAGAGTTAAAATGAGAAACTATACATACTATCACCTACAGCCAGTTAAACTTGATACTAGTTGGAATCCTATACTAAAGCCGATACTACAAAGCTATAGTTACGGTATCTTAGTTAATGTCTTATCTAAGATATGGTAGTCATGACATGTCCATGACTTACCTTTTGTCACCAACTAAAGTTGGAAACTGTATTAACAAATAAAGGTAAACAACGGAACAAAGTATGGTCAACTGCATGGCCTTTTGGGAAAAAACCATGTAGTATCACAGGTCTACAACGAAGTGTTAGAGACTATACTTATGTCCACTGGTTCATAGCAGCATCTTCCGAAGGTTAATTGGCTTTGGAAGAACAAGTTCTTCCGAAGCCTTTTATAGTTCGGAAGAGTATGCTTCTTCCGTGGCTTGAGAACTTCTTCTTCGAAAGTCATTGTCTTTGAATTCATCTAAGTCTTGAACTTCGGAAGAGAAGACTTTGTCTTTGCAAGTTGGAGCTTTTCCTTCAGAACATGATCTTGCACTTTGTCTTTAGAAGAACTCAATTTCCTTAGAAGTCCCTTCTTAGTTTCGGAAGTCCTTTATAAGTTGCACCAAAAATAGTCTAAGTGTTTAGTTTTGGTTGCATCAGCCATTCTAGATCCAACAACTGTTTAAGTGGTTGGTCACTTACAACATAACACCCAATAAGGAGAGTTGATTTAGAACACTTAACAGATCAAATGGGGAACTACCAACCAGTCACCTTGATACTTAGTAAAGCAAGTAAAAGAAAGATAGAACAAGAACAATAACAATAACAAAATAACTCAAGTGTTTGGTTTTCAAGAATGATGTATATTGATCTCAAGTTCCATACAAGTGTTTACAAAGCATACAAGGATTAAAGATTACAAGGGACCTGAGATACTTTATACTACATCCTACAGCCGGCCATACTTTGAAGGCCAGTTAGATACATGATCTAGACAACAACAAAATCAATGTAGAATCAAAACGCAGATTGCCTTTTGACTATTGACTATGACATGCCATAGCTCACATCCTAATATATTACAAAAAGGATAAAAGTACATAAAGTAGAAAGAAACAGACTCAAGACCTCAATGTACAGTTTACTAAAAGCATGGACCTTTCACCAACTTCTGAAAGTTGGTGAGTCAAATAGAGTTGTAGCAGAAAGGTGGTCCAGCTTTATGGTAAAAGATACATAAGATAAAACATGTACTAAAAAGTCTTCAGAAAAATATGTGTTCATAAACTGGCTGTGGAAGACTTTGTCTCTGAAGCTTCAGAATACTTCATTTTTGGCTTCGGAAGATATTGATCTTAGCTTCAGAAGATTTCACACTTACAATGTTTTCTAATGCAGAATGTGAAACTTCTGAAGCTTGTACTTCAGCACTTTGTGCATGCATGCAGGACAGACTGTTTGGATGTTTTGGGTTGCATCAGCCTTATATAAATCCTTACAAACTCCATCTAGGTTGATGCTACCAAAACATTTTAAGACTTCAGATATTGATAGTCCTCATTATGATAATGACCATGCCTTTCTTCATAAGATGGTCAGGTCATTCAGGTGCTGTTTGTTTTTTCTATAGGAAAACCTCTGCAATCTGCAGACCACATCTGCAGACATCTGCAACAGAAGAGGTGGACCAAATGTCTATAGTCTACAAGAAAAAAAACTTTTTGTTTTTTTAACATCTGGAGAATGCTAAAATATTCTGTAATTAAATTAAACATATTTCTTAAACAATCAAAAACAGCAATACCAATGAAGTTCATAATTAAACACAATTAACATAACCTCAAATCCAAATCACAATCAACAAAACCACATAATCAAAACTACCAAACCCCATACTTTAATCGATTCCTCTTCAACCTCTAAACCCCATCCATCTAATCACCACCAATGGCTCACCTACTCAACTCCACCTTCACCCCCACCCCACCACCACCGTCTGTCTCACTCACCTCCACCCATCGAAGCAAACCCACCTAAATTCATGCTAAGATCCGCGAGATCTTCATGCCTGCATTGAGCTCCATAATGACCGAGGGAAAGATCGTCGCGTGGGTCAAATCAGAAGGCGATAAGTTGTCTAAAGGTGAATCGGTTGTTGTTGTTAAGTCTGATAAAGCTGATATGAAAGTTGAGACGTTTTATGATGGCAATTTAGCTACCATCAGGGTGGAGGAAGGTGGTGTCACCGATGTCGGCTCCGCCATCGCGCTTCTTGTACAGACGGCGGATGAAATTGCACAAGTTGTGTCAAAGGAGAAAGATCAATCGTCTTCATCGTCTTCTTCAGCTGCTCTGGTGGAAAGTTCACTGGTGGTAGCATTAGAGGCGCCCAAATTGGCCCCTAGTTTGGCGGTGAAGGCGGCGGCGGTGGTGGTGGTATCGACGCACCCGACCGGTGGGGGGAGGTGGGGTGGCGGTGGTCTGATAGGCGGGGTAGGTGGAATGGGGGCGGAGGTGTGGAATGGGTAGGTGGTGTTCAGAGATGTGAGGTTTCAAATGAAAGAAGAATAAGGTTAGAAAAGGTTGTGAAGAGATCAGAAGACCTTGTTCCACATCTTCTCTGTGCAGACATCAGGAAGACATTTTCTAATGAAACATCTTCCAGTAAACAAACACTCTACAAACTAAAAAGCTCTTCACGCGTCTACGAGCGCGCAGATGAAGAGATGGGGAAGAGCTTTTGACAAAAAACAAACACCCCCTCAGACTCTCAAAATGTCTTCTCATCTCAAAAATATCATGTAGAGGTAGGTTGAACATGTCTTGCCATGTGTAGACATCTTCAACACCTTGATCTCTGATGACATGCAATCTTTATGGATTAGTAGAGTAAGTCCAGAACAAGATGGGTCTTCCTGATGCCAGAGGAGCTGCTTGGAATGGATTTGGTGGAGCTTCCTTTTGTTGCACATTCTCAAGATGTTTTGACTCATCTTGAGATTTGGAGATGGATGCCTCTTTCTTCTTCTTCTTAGACTTTGGTTTAGAAGCCATCATTTTTCTCCTCTTTGAACTTTTTAACTGAGAAGATTGGTTTGCAGCACCTTGTTGATCATCTTTGTCTTGCTCAGTTGGGTTTTCTTCTCTCATAGGTTCAAATTGAGATGGGACAAAACCCTGCTGTGGATCAGAAGATGAAGCTTTCTGAGACTCAGCAGGAGGTCTAGGTTGTGTTGTCTCAAATGGTTCAACCGTAACCTCCACTTCTTGAGGGACCTAACTTGGTGGGGAGTGTAAGTCAACAAGTTAGTTGCCTTTTCCCTTTGTCACTCACAGACCTTTATGACTCATGGTGGAGAGAGCTTGTCCTTCATTTATTGGTGTAGCATCCAGCTCTGCTAGAGAGAGGTTGAGATGCACCTTCACCAGCAGGTGTCTCATCAAGGGATGGACTTTTATGTAGTTGTAGTTGTGACAGTGCTCTTAAGTTTAATCACTAGGACTTCAGTCAAGGTTTTCCCTTTGAAACTAATCTTAGGGTCTGCCTCAACATCCAATTGACCAATGACATTGCCTAATTGCCTCTATCTTCTTCTAAGGCTGAACTCTTCAGTAATTCTATCTTGAATCCTTTAAGCCAACTTGTCAGCTTGTCTAGAATGTCTTGGATTGGCAAGTGGCATGTTGATAAGGTCAAGACCATCATAGTAGCTCAAGGTTTGAAAATTGAAGACTTCTTGTTGCCCTTGAACTCTTTGAAGAATAAGGGCTCTTCTATTAGCATCATACATCCACCCTATGATGTAGTTGGAAGTTCCATGAGGTGGAGATGACATAGCCCTTGGAATGCCTTCCTCATAAAGACTCTGAATGAAGGAGTCTATAGAGTCCACATCAATGTGAACTTGAGGAAGTTGCTGAGTATGGACAGTTGCAAGTGAAGATGGTGAGTCCTCAAAGTCCATGCTCTGTGAAGAAATCCTATGTTTTGTGATTGTAATGACTTTCTCCCCATTTTTGGTAGCATCACCCTTTTTGCATAGGTGAGCTAGGAGTTAGGTCAATCACATTTACAGATTCTTGTGTTCTTGGTTGAGCTCTTCTGAAAGGTCTCCCAGCTAGTCTCTCCTTAAGATAAGAAATCTCAATTTGCTGATCATTGACCCTATTGTGTAAGGTAGTCACCTGAGATTCCACATGACTAAACTTAGAGACTAGATAGGTGTATGTTTTTGACAATTTTGCACCTAAGTCTCAGATTTCCCTCTTTTTCATCAGAAGATTCATTAGGGGATGAGATAATTGGACCAAAGTCCTCAGTCTCACCACCAGCATGATGTTCTTAGCTACTGGTTTTCCTCTGCTCATTGACTACTTCAGATGGAGTGTCAGTTGGCTGAGTTACCATGGTTGAGGTCTTAAAGATGTAATCACATGAAGATGTGAGAGCCTCTTCCATATGGACTTCCCGAGCAGAGTCAGGAAGATCCACCTTAGTGGTAGGTGGATGAAGTGGGCTAGACATGGGAGAGTCAGGAGCACTCATCTATCTTTGAGTAGGAGAAGAGTAGAGAGACTCATGATACTCACTAAATCCCAAGTCTTCATCATCATAGAAATCAAGGCTAGGAATTGGTTGGTTGAGGTCTAAAGGCTGGGGACGGTATCTTTCCCCTGAAGGTTATTCACTAAAGTGTTGAGACTCTGAGTGAAGGCTTAAGGCTGTTGGGCTAATAAGCTCATCAGGCTAAGCATGAGGAACCTCAGGACTGATAGTTGAAGTAATGGAAGTGGTTTGCTCCTCAGGAGAAGTGGGAGCTCCAGTGTTGACTTCCTCCTGTGTAAGTAGTAATATGGGGACCTACACAAACTAAGTAACTTGTGCAAGGGTTCGTTGTATTTTCTTTGTTGGTGAGAGTGATTTGTGGCTGTTTTGGTGGTTGAGAGGTAGAAGGTGTGGGTTCAACACTTGCTTGTGTTGCTAGGTTGCCACCTTGAGCAACGAGCTCTAACATTTTGGGGACAAGGGCTATTTCTACCTTAAAGAAGCCACTAGTTGGCTTCTTCAATTTTAAAGATGTCTGACTTCATTTGTCCCAATTTGAGAATATTACTTGTTTCTTTCAATTGTGAGCACAGCTCACAGTTGAGAATGTGTTGAACATATCTAGAAAAGATATAATATTCTAAGGAGTCCAAGTTAAAAAGAAAATTTGCATAAAAACTGAGAGTACCTGAACTTGACCTCCTACACCATTTCATGCACTATGAAGGAGAGATCCTCAGGAATCTAGTCCCATCTCCCATGCTTGTTGGACAAGTTGTGGATGACCACATAAAGTAGGTACTTCCACTGGGAGGAGACCTTCCCTTTCCTGAAGGTCTTGACTAGAAAATCTCCTTTATAGCCCATCTACTCAAAGGAGTGGTTGACTGCTTCTTTAGGAAAGGACAACTCACCTTCCTCATTATCTAGCTGAAGATGGGTGTTTATGATGGTAAGAGTGATGAAGATTATCCTCCCCATCTAGGATGACCTCTTGACAGATCTTCCAGAAATCAAGCAAATGATTCTCATAAGAACAAGATCAATGGTAACGGAGGTGGAACAGTTTGATAGAGCAAAAAATGACAAACCTTTTAGAATGAGGATCTTTTTTAGAATTTAACAGAGCAACCTAATTGTGTTGCCTGTGTAACTGCATGGAGAAGTTTGGTTCATTTCTGCAGTTAAGGTTGGCCATTTGAGAAAGCTTAGAAGTGAAGGAACCGAAGAACAAAGGCGGTTTTAGGGAGAGGTTTGGGAATTTATGTCTGGGGAAGATGAAGATGATAAAGAAAAAGGGGGAACCATTGGGGTTATATATGAAAAGGATTTTAGGCAAAGTTAATGAAAGAGGATAAACTTTAAAATCCGGATGTCGATCCCACCTCTAAAAAGTTAGTTTGCTTTTTGCTCAAAAGGTAGTTTTTTTGGAAGTCGAAATTCTTCCGAAGGTAATTTGTATGGGTAAGTTTTCGATAAAAAGCTTCCAAAGCCAAAATGACTTCAGAAGATATTCATAAGAGTTTTGAAAATTTTGCTTCGGAATAGAATTAGGACTTGGATACTTTATTCAACTAAGAATAAAGCTTCTAAGAGTTAATTTGCTTCGGAAGAAAGTTGTCCTTGAAAACATTCAAGTACTTAAGAGAAATCTTAAGCTTCTGAAGATATTTTAGAAATTTATTCCGAATGTAATTTTACTCAAGCAGTTGTTTGTTTTAAAGGCATAAGTTTCTTCCGAAGATAAAACCATCTCTTCTGAAGGACAGAAAAGATCAAGATTTTCAAAAATCTAAGGAAAGTCTTCTAAAAAGATTTTTTCTTCCAAGGAAGACAAGAGCTTATGAAGATGATGAAATAGACAACTTAGGACACACTGATTTTAGAAAGCTACTCAAGGTTAATTATCCCAATAGCTGATATAAGATATTTAAATCTCTGCGCATCAAAAGCTTTAGTGAAGAAATAAGCATATTGTTCATTTGTGTTTACCTTGACTAGTTTAATCAATCCTTTCTCAAACTTATCTCTAATAAAATGATACATGATATTGATGTGTTTTGTACTTGAGTGTTGCACAAGATTCTCTGTAATAGAGATGTCACTATTGTTGTCTATTTGAATGGGAGTATCTTTAAAGTTAAACCCATAGTCCAACATATAATTCTGAATCCAAAGAACTTGGGCACAGCAGCTTGCAGCAGTAATGTATTCAACTTCAACAGTTGATGCAGAGACACAAGATTGCTTCTTGCATTGCCATAAGACAACCCATCCACCAAGAAACTGACATCCCCCTAATGTAGACTTTTCAGTCATATTGCATCCACCATAATCACTATCTGTATATGCATACAAATTAAAGTCATAATTTTTTGGATACCAAAGACCAAGTGTTGAGGCACCTTTGAGGTATCTTAAAATTTTTTTGACATTGATAAGAAGTGACATCTTGGGGTTGGCTTGATATCTTGCACAAACACATATGGCAAACATGATATCAGGCCTGCTAACTGTAAGGTACATAAGAGACCCATCATAGCCCTATAGAGATGTTCATCTACACACTCCCCCTCAAGGTTAGGCCGAAGGGAGTGGTTTCTTGCTATGGGTGTCTTAGCAACCTTGCAATCAATCATGTTGAACCTCTTGAGTATGTCTTGAACATACTTTGACTGACTTATGAAGATGCCATCTTCAACTTGCTTCACTTGAATTCCTAGAAAGAAATTGAGTTCCCCCATGGCACTCATTTCAAATCTATCATTCACCAGCTTCTCAAAGTCTTTGCAGAGCTTTGGATTAGTTGAACCGAAGATGATGTCATCTACACACACTTGAACTAGCATCAAGTTATTTTCTATTCCTTTGATGAAGATAATTCCATCTATACTACCACTTTTGTATCCATGCTTGCAGAGATACTAAGATAGAGTCTCATACCACTTCCTTGGTGCTTGATGCACCCCATAAAGAGCCTTATCAAGTCTGCAGACATAATCAGGATGATCAGGATCTGAAAAGCCAGGTGGTTGTTTGACACACACCTCTTCATCAATCACCCCATAGAGAAAGCACACTTCACATCAAATTGGTAGACTTTGAAATTCTTGGATACAAAAAAAGCTAAGACATAGGTTCCAAACCTTTTGTCTTTTGAATTGAAGCAACTCTTCTTGCATAGCTTCAACCTAACTTCTATGCTTTAGAGCCTCATCAATTTTCTTAAGCTCTATCTTAGATAAGAAATAAGGGTGAAGACAAACATTTTCATCATAGATTTGTCCTCTTGTTCTTACCCCTAAATCAACATCTCAAATGATATTTGAAGTGAGATGAGACTTGTGGATCCTTAGCTGGGTAATCACAGCAAGTCGTTGAAAGAGATGTAAATTAGAGAATTTTGATCTAGCATTAAGATTTCTCCCACCACATTAGCACACTTATCAAGTGAAACTTGATCCAAAGAGTGTGTCACATCATTGATGTTGTCTTCAATGGAGTGATTATCAACATCAAGAATTCTTGATCACTTTTACCACCACCACGATCTTGTACACTTGAAGCTTCTTTATCTGGTTGTTGAGCCTCTGAGTTGGAATTTGAAGGCATTTTAGATGTATAGCTTGAAGTTCTTTTCAGCTCAAATCTTGGATCAGGATCACTTGTTGGTATAATATTTGTAGACCTTGAAACATTCTCACAAGATTTGTTAAAACAATTGGTAACTAAATCAAGACCTTGAATATCTTAACAGCTTCCAGTCATGCTACAGGAGCTAAGACATCTCTGTAGTCAATTCCTTCATCTTGTGTGTATCCTTGAATAACTAGTCTTTTCTTGTTTTTAATGACAATTCCTCTATCATCCTTCTTATTCTTAAAAACCCATTTGGTTCCTATAGTAGTCTTCCCATGAGGAAGAGGACATAGGTTCCAAACCTTTTGTCTTTTGAATGGAAGCAACTCTTCTTGCATAGCTTCAACCTAACTTCTATGCTTTAGAGCCTTATCAATTTTCTTAAGCTCTATCTTAGATAAGAAACAAGAGTGAAGAAAAAGATTTTCATCATAGATTTGTCCTTTTGTTCTTACCCCTAAATCAACATCTCAAATGATGTTTGAAGTAGGATGAGACTTGTGGATCCTTAGCTGAGTAATCACAACAAGTTGTTGAGAGAGATCTAAATTAGAGAATTTTGATCTAGCCTTAAGGTTTCTCCCACCACATCAGCACACTTATCAAGTGAAACTTGATCCAAAGAGTGTGTCACATCATTGATGTTGTCTTCAATGGAGTGGTTATCAACATCAAGAAATTCTTGATCACTTTTACCACCACCACAATCTTCTACACTTGAAGCTTCTTTATCTGGTTGTTGAGCCTCTGAGTTGGAATTTGAAGGCATTTTAGATGTATCAGCCGAATTTTTTATTGTTATGCTGATAGAAACTTTATTTGTAGAATTAATTATAATTGGAGATGAATATGTATAGCTTGAAGTTCTTCTCAGCTCAAATCTTGGATCAGGATCACTTGTTGGTACAATATTTGTAGACCTTGAAACATTCTCACAAGATTTGTTAAAACAGTTGGTAACTAAATCAAGATCAATTAGTCAATCAAGACTAGAACCAGCTACACTGGGTGTGTGTTCATTGAAAGTCACATTTGCTAACTCCTCAACAATTCAGGTTCTAAGATTGTATACTCTACAATCTTTAGCTTGAGAAGAGTATCTAATGAAATGTCCATTATCTGATTTCTTTGTAAATTTGGCAATTTGATCTTTGGTATTCAAGATGGTGCAAGGACATTAAAATGACCTGAGAAAACCAATGAAAGGTTTCCTCTTGTGGCAAAGTTCATAAGGAGTCTTACCATATGTCTTAACCACTAAAACTCTATTTTGCACATGGCAGCCAGTGTTGACTGCCTCTACGCAGAAGGTGATGGGCAATTTAGACTCAGACAACATAGTTCTTGCAGTTTCAATAAGTGTCCTATTTCTCCTCTTAGCAACACAATTTTGCTGAGGAGTCCTAGGAGCACTATATTATCTTGTAATACCCTTTCGTCACAAAACGTATCAAAGATTGATTCTTGAATTCAATTCCCTGATCACATCTTATGATTTTGACCTTGTGATAAGATTGATTCTCAATCTTTATGATGAAATTCTTTAGAACTCTCAGGAGTCTCATCCTTAGTTCTACGGAAGAAGACCCAAGTGAATCTTGTAAAATCATCTACGATCAATAAACAATAAGAGGTCCTTCCTAGACTGATTACACTAGTGGCACCCAAGAGATCCAAAGGTCTGTGAGTGACAAAGAGAAAAGAAAGATGACATCTAAGAAGATTGAGGATGAGGAGAGAGAGAGAGGAAAAGGAAGCTGAGGGGAGAAAGTTCCTCTTCTGAGTTTGCAAGACTCATGGAGTCTACTATCAGGGCTGCCCCCAGACCAGATACTCAGAATGATGAGTTAAGGATAGTCAGGATAAACTAACTGTAGACAAGGAACTATGACATAGACAATGTCATTTCTCTCCCCTTGGAGGAACTGAATGAACTGGTTGACTTGGAAAGGTCAAAGGAGAAGAAAAGGCAGAAGATGCAGAGCTACTGGTAAAAACAAAGAAGACAGAAGAAAGAAAAGATTTTACAAGCATGTGCCTACTCTCTCCCCAGTTCAAGAAAGTCCTGCATATGAAGATATGGTTCAACAAGAACCTCAGGTAAATAAAGAAGAAGACATGATCAAGATGATCAACTACCTAAGTGCCACATGCCTCTTTCAAGTAAAAACACTTCTTCACTTATCCTATGACTATGTTGAGTTTGAATATCTCAAACAACTTGAACTTGAGATAGTTAAGGAAAGAAAGACAACCAAAAGAAAGCTAAGGGAAGAAGCTACTAAGTCAAGAGCCATCATCTAGAATAGCATGAAGAAGTTTGCAGGCAAGCAGAGGATGGTGAGCTTCTTGAAGCTGTATGGATTCTCTGGAAGGAGACTTGGCCCCATGTCTCTATCCACTATGGATGAGCATATCAGGGTGATCAAGCAAAAGATAAGGAGTGGAGAGCTGATTGGCTTACACTCCCCTCCAAGTCAAGGTCCACCCGAAGTGGAGGTTAAGGTTGAACAACTGGAGACAACACAACCTGGACCTCCTGTTGAATCTCAGCAAGTTTCATCTTCTAATCCACAGCAGGGTCAACCTCCTTCTCCTTCTAAACCATGTGATAGGAAGACCCAACTTAGAAAGAAATTAAAGATCAATCAGGTGCTGCAGGCCAGTCTTCTTAGTTTAAATAACAAAGAGAAAGAAAAGGATAGCTTCAAAGCCAAAGTCAAAGAAGAAGAAAGCTGCATCCTTTTCTGACCTCAGGATGAGTTAGAGCATCCTATGGGTGTGCAACCAGAGGATGTTCCATCAACTCCCAATCAAGTAGCTCCTCTAGCATCAGGAAGACCCATATTGTCCTGGACATATACCACAAATCAGAAAAGATGACATGTCATTAGAGATCAAGGCATGGAAGACGTCTACATATGGAAACATATTCAATCTACCTTTGCATGATCTCTTTGAGATGAGAAGACACTTTGAGAGTCTGAACGATCCTGATCATCTCATGAAGAAGGGGTTGGTTATTATCCTGATGAGGACTGTTGATATCTGAAGTCTTAAAGGTGTTTTGGTAGCATCAGCCTAGGGGGAGTTTGTAGAGATTATATGAAGAGGCTGAAGCAACCACAAGCAAAGTCTTTATGCATGCATGTTGCATAAGTACTGAAGAAGAATGCTTCAGAAGTTTCACACAAGCAAAAGAAATATTCTAAGTGTGAAATCTGACGAAGCCAAGACCAGTATCTTCTAAAGCCAAAGATGAAGTCTTCCGAAGCTTCAGAGAATAAAAAAAGTCTTCTGAAGCTTGACACTTGAAGACAGATTTCTTCCGAAGACTTTTAACAACATGCTTTATCTGATGTACTTTTCCATAAAGCTGGACCGCTTTCCGCTGCAACTCTGTAAAGTCACCAACTTACATGAGTTGGTGAAAAGGTCCATGCTTTTGGTAACCATACATTGAGGTATTGTGTCTGTAAAATTTCTACTTCATGTACTTTATCTTTTTTGTAATAGATAAGGATGTGAGCCATGGCATGTCAGAGTCACAGAGTCAAAAAGGCAATCTTCCTTTTTGACTCTACAATTGATTTTGTGTTTGTCTAGTCAATTGTATCTAGTTGGCTTTCAAAGTATGGCCAGCTGTAGGATGTAGTATAATTATCTCATGTTCTTGTAACTTTCCCTTATGCTTTGTAACACTTGAAATAGAACATTGGGAAAGCAATATACTGCAATCTTGAAAACCATCTCCTTGTGTATCTTGCTCTTTTGTTCTGTCTCTTAATTACTTGTGTTCTTTGTGTCTTTACTTGTGGTTAATCCAGTTCACTATTTGATTAAGTTAAGTTACTCTCCTCTTTGTGCTGTTGTGTTGTAAGTGACCACCCTTCACTAGTCTTGAATTTGGTATCAGAACATTCCAGGCTCTTGATATAAGATATAACCATCTTAAGATCCCTCACAAACAAAAAGAACTTTTCAAATGGCACATTTCCAAAACTGATATGGAAACTGGAACCATGAACAAATCCCCATTGATCACACTTGAAGACTTTGATACCTGGTGCCTAAGAATGCAAGGTTTCATTAGGTCTCTAGACTTAAGAATTTGGGAGTTTGTAGAGAATGGACCTTACATACTAAGCACCCCTTCTACTACTGGTGGTGGTATGATCCCCAAGGCTGTGGCAAACTACTCAGATGAAGACAGAAAGAGAGTAGAGATTGACCGGAAGGCCATGACAGCCCTTTAGACTGCTCTTCCTAACTCTGTATACAGAGGTTGCAACAAAATGCAAAATAGCTAAATAACTATGGGATGCATTGAAACTGATGTATGAGGGTTCATCTAAAGCTAAGGAGAACAAGAAGTATCTCTTGATGCAGCAGTTTGAAAACTTCACCTTCAAAGCAGGTGAAACCATGACTTAGCAATACTTTCAGGTATGTTGAGATTGTGGATACCCTTGTGGATGGAGGAGCTGCTCTTTAGAACAAAGACATTGTAATGATGTTCACGTCCTCACTTCCTAGGTAGTGGACACACTACTATGTGGTGATCAAGAGGATTAAGAACCTCAAAACTCTCACTCTGACAGAGTTATATGGGATTCTCGGTGGCTACCAGATTGAGATGGACATGCAAGGTTCATCTGGAAACTCTAAGAATCAAATGGGTTCAGCCCTTCATGTGGTTGAAAGGGATAGCATAGAACCCCGACATCATCTCATATGCTACCCTAACAATTCACCAAAGGGTCCTTTCATCACCTTCCTAGAGACACCAACGGAGAACTACACTGAAGGAAGCCCATTCCGAGAGACAAGTTCTTCTCAAGCCTTTGTCTCTTCTGATGAAAGTTGTGGTAGCTTTCTTTTCACCCTTGAAGACCTGGATTGTATCCATCCAGATAATCTGGAGTACATAGAGATAGTTCAGCAGATGGCTCTTCTCACTCACAGAGCCAAGAAGTTCTACAAGCAGACTGGAAGGAAGTTCCCAAGCAATGTTGTAGAGAATATGTATAGAGACTGAAGCAACCAAAATCTTTCTGCGTGCATATTGCAGAAGTACTGAAGAAGAATGCTTAAGAAGTTTCACATATGCAACAGAAATATTCTAAGTGCGAAATCTTCCGAAGCCAAGACCAATATCTTCCGAAGCCAAAGATGAAGTCTTCCGAAGCTTCAAAGACAAAGTCTTCTGAAGCTCCACACTTGAAGACAAATTTCTTTCAAAGACCTTTAATGACATGCTTTATCTAATGTACTTTTCCATAAAGCTGGACCCCTTTCTGCTGCGACTCTGTAAAGTCACCAACTTATATGAGTTGGTGAAAAGGTCCATGCTTTCAATAACTGTACATTGAGGTCTTGAGTTTGTAAAATTTCTACTTCATGTACTTTATCCTTTTTGTAATAGATAAGGATGTGAGCTATGGCATGTCATAGTTACAAAGTCAAAAAGGCAATCTGCCTTTTTGACTCTACAATTGATTTTGTTTTGAGTCTAGTCAATTGTATCCAACTGGCTTTCATAGTATGGCCAGCTGTAGGATGTAGTATAAGTATCTCATGTTCTTGTAACTTTATCTTAATGCTTTGTAACACTTGTAATAGAACATTGAGAAAGCAATATACTGCAATTTTGAAAACCATCTCCTTGTGCATCTTGCTCTTGTGTTCTGTGTCTTAATTACTTATGTTCTTAGTGTCTTCACTTGTGGTTAATCCAGTTCATAGTTTGATTAAGTTTAGTTACTCTCCTCTTTGTGTTGTTGTGTTGTATTTGACCACCCTTCATCGGTCCGGCATTTGGTATCAGAGCTATTCAGGCTCTTGATATAAGATCTCACCATCTTAAGAGCCCTCACTATACAATACTAAACTTTTCAAATGGTAGCCATTTCAAAAACTGATATGGAAACTGGAACCATGAACAAATCCCAACTGATCACTCTTGATGACTTTGGCACCTGGTGTATGAGAATGGAAGGTTTCATTAGGTCTCTAGATTCAATAATATGGAAGTCTGTTGAGAATGGACCATACATACGAAGCACCCCTTCTGCTACTGGTGGTGGTATGATCCCCAAGGATGTAGCAAACTACTCTGATGAAGACATGAAGAGAGTAAAGATTGATAGAAAAGCCATGACAACCCTTCAAGAAATGCATAAACAGCTAAACAGTTGTGGGATGCATTGAAACTCATGTATGAGGGTTCCTCTGAAGCTAAGGTGAACAAGAAAGATCTCCTAAAGCAGTAGTTTGAAAACTTCACCTTTAAAGCAAGTGAAACCATGACTCAACAATACTTCAGGTATGTTGAGATTGTGGATACCCTTGTGGATGGAGGAGTTCCTCTTGAAAACAGGGACATTGTAAGGAAGTTCATGTCCTCACTTCCTAGGCAGTGGACACACTACTGTGTGGTGATCAAGAGGACTGAGAATCTAAAAACTCTTACCCTTACAGAGTTATATGGGATTCTTAGTGGCTACTAGATGGAGATGAACATGCAAGGTTCATATGGGAACTCCAACAATCAAATTGGTTTAGCCCTACATGTGGTTGAAAGGTATAGCCTAGAACCCTAACATAATCTCATATGCTACCCTGATAACTCACCTAAGGGTCCTTTCATCACCTTCCTAGAGACACCAAGGGAGAACCACACCCAAGGAAGCCCATTCCAAGAGACAAGTTCTTCTTAAGCCTTTATGTCTTCTGATGAAAGTTGTGGTAGCTTTTTGTTCACCCTTGAAGACCTGGACTGTATCCATCTAGATGATCTAGAGTACATGGAGATAGTCCATCAGATGGATCTTCTCACTCATAGAGCCAAGAAGTTCTACAAGCGGATTGGAAGGATGTTTCCAAGCAATGCACCCAGTGGAAGGTTTGGCCTGGACAAAGGCAAAGTCAAGTGTTACAACTATAACTTGATCGGCCAATTTGCCAAGGAGCATAAGGCACCTAGAACAAATGGAGGCCAAACACAGTCCAGACCCAACTACGGTAACAAAGCTCCCCAGAATGAGAAGCCAAAGCAACAGGCTGTTGTTGCTGTTGAAGATGGAAGCTTTGACTGGAGCTTTGGATGATGCTTCTCCAAACCAAGCACTAATGGCAGATCATGATGAAGCCAAGGTATTGGAACATCTCTATACCCCTGAATGCATTGGTAAAGTAAATAGATACAGGTCCTATAACTTGGAGATGAGATCTGATCTTGAGTCCTTAAACATTTTAAAAGCTGAATTTAGAAAGTGTGAAAATGATTATAAACTGAAGATAGAGGACTTAGAGAAAACAATTTCAGTTCTAAAACATGAGCATACAGATTTTAGGACTCAAATCAAGGATCTCATAACCAAGCTGACTCAGTGCCAGGCTGAGCTTGTGATCAGCAAAGCTAGGGCAGATAAGTGTATTCTTGAAGAAGAGACCTTCAAGAACATGATATCCTCACCCCTGCACAACAAAGTGTGCTATCAAAACAAACAGTGACTAGGATCAAATGAGATAGCTCCTTCACACACAATCTTGTCTGTAAGATCACCTAGATGTGAAACTTGTGAAGACGAGCTTCCTCTTATGGATCCTTTGAGTGAAGAGGATGAAGAAGTAATAGTGAAGAATTCCTCTGAGAAGAGTGAAGAGGAGGATTCTAAGAAGGGCCACTATCCTTCTAAGGAGAAGAAGAAGACTATGATGACCAAGTCAATGAGGAAGAACTTGATCAGAAAGAGCAAGAGGAAAGCAAGGAAGGCTAAAGAGAGCAAGGCTACTTTTGACTCCAAGCAGAAGCAAGTTTTTATTTCTATAGGTTTTGAAGTAGTAAAGACTGAAGACATCAACCTAAACTTTTCTCCTAAGAGTTTTGGTTCTTGTTCAAATCGTCTCAGTACCAAGAAAAAGACTGGTCTGTTGTGTACCACTACTACACAGCCTAGACCATCAAACTCCAAGAACAGTCCTCAGCCCAAAAGGACTGTCTCAGCATCTGCAAAGATGAGGGTGGAGAAGGGATGTGACCAAAGTTAGTCTTGCTCTCAGAAGGCTCTTGGGAAGAAGAAAATGGAGTGTGTTATGTGTGAGAGTACTGCTCATCTTGCTAAGGATTGTCCACACATTTCTAAGGGTACTCTTCACATGATCAAACCAAAGACTTCCAAGAGTTCTAAGAAGATACAAGCTTCGGAAGGAAAATATGTTTCCTTCGGAAGCTCCAAAAACAAGTAGAAGGCAAGTGGAAAATTACCTTCGGAAGAAAAGTTGGTCTCAGAAAGAAGGAATACTTCCGAAGCACAGAAGTCTGTTGCAGTGTTTGGAAAATCTTCCGAAGGTCTAGTCATCAAAACTTCCAAAGTATCAAAAGCTTCCGAAGTGTTGAAGGTCAAGTCCAAGCTTCCAAAGGTGGTGTGGAAGTCTAAGAAAGACCAAGTGACTAAAAATTCTCCACCAATAGTAGCTAAAGATCCTCAAAGCACAACAATAGGATCTATTAATGTTGCTTTACCTTTTGTTTCTCTTAGTGAACCCAAGACAAGTAATGCTTGGGTTTCCAAATGTAACTAATCATTTTCTTTATGCAGGGACAACTCAAGACAAACAAGAATGTCTGGATCATTATAGTGGCTATTCCAGGCACATGACAGGTAATAGGTTACTACTCCAAAACTTTGAAAGGATTGATGGAGGGCCAGTTGCTTTTGGGGGAGATGAAGGTGGTTACATTTCTAGAAGCGGCAAAGTCACAAATGGTAAGCTCAACATTGAAAAGGTAAACTTTGTCAAGGAGGTTAGGTACAATCTTCTGAGTGTATCCCAATTTTGTGATCAAAGTCATAACATGCTTTTTACTGAGCATGAGTGCATTTTTCTCAATCCCGGGGTGGTCATTCCTGATGAGCATATTCTGCTAAAGACCCTAGAAAGAGAACATGCACAAGATGGATCTGCAAGAAACATCTCCCTCTGGAGAAGTTTCATGCATTATGTTTAAAGCCAATAGTGATTGCCATGTAAACTTTAAGAACATGAATAAACTAATTAAGAATGATTGGTAACTGGAATGCCAAAGAAAGAGTTTACAAGTGATTACCATTATGTTGCATGCCTGAAAGGGAAGCAACATAAGGTATCTCCCAAGCCTAAGGAAAGAAACTCTATCACTACACCCCTACACTTGTTACATATGGATCTCTTTGGCCCCACCAGTGTAATGAGTCTAGGAAGGACCTCTTACTAGTTAGTGATCACAGATGACTTTACAAGATTCACTTGGGTCTTTTTCCTTATAACTAAGGATGAGACTCCTCAGATTCTGAAGAACTTCATCTTAAAGATTGAGAATCAATCTAATCACAAGGTCAAAATCATAAGATGTGATCAGGGAACTGAATTCAAAAACCAAATCCTTGATTAATTTTGTGATGAAAAGGGTATTACAAGACAATACAGTGCTCCCAGGACTCCTCAGCAAAATGGTGTTGCTGAGAGGAGAAACATGACACTTATTGAAGCTACAAGAACCACGTTCTCTGACTCTAAGCTACCATCACCTTTTGGGCAGAGGCAATTAACACCGTCCGAAGCTCCACAACCAGATAAAGATGTCATCACCATAATGACAAACTCAGCTTATACATCGGGTATGCCTTCAAATTCCAGGTCAGAGGCTCCACAACCAGATAAAGATACTTCAAATGCAGAAGATAATGATGGTAGTGGTGATAGTGATCAAGACTTTCTTGATGCTGATAACCACTCCATAGATGACAACATCAATGATGTCACACATTCCGTGGATCAAGTTTCTCTTGACAAGTGTGATGATGTAGTGGGAGAAACATCTATGCCAGATCTAAATTTCTCTAATTTAGATCTTCTCAACAACTTGCTGTGATCCCTTAGCTAAGGATCCACAAGTCTCATCCCACTACAAACATCATTGGAGATGTTGTCTCTGGGGTAAGAACAAGAGGACAAACCCATGAAGCAAATGTTTGTCTTCACTCTTGTACCTTATCCTAGATAGAGCCAAAGAAAGTTAATGAGGCTCTAAAGGATGGGTTGAAGCTATGCAAGAGGAGCTGCTTCAATTCAAAAGACATAAAGTTTGGAACCTTTGTCCTCTTCCTCATGGGAAGACTACCATTGGAACCAAATGTGTGTTTAGAAACAAGAAGGATGATAGAGGCTTTATCATCAAGAATAAAGTTAGACTAGTTGTTCAAGGATACATACAAGAAGAAG
Source organism: Flaveria trinervia (assembly GCA_025506515.1). Taxonomy (NCBI): domain Eukaryota; kingdom Viridiplantae; phylum Streptophyta; class Magnoliopsida; order Asterales; family Asteraceae; genus Flaveria; species Flaveria trinervia. Next base: position 58,837,267 of record CM046441.1, read on the forward strand.
GAATTGACTACACTGATGTCTTTGCTGCAGTAGCAAGACTGGAAGTTGTTAGGATATTCCTGGCATTTGCTGCATCCAAGAACTTCAAGGTCTATCAACTTGATGTGAAGTGTACTTTTCTTTATGGAGTGATTGATGAAGAGCTGTATGTCAAACAACCACCTGGTTTTGTAGATCCTAATCATCCCAATTATGTCTGGAAGCTTGACAAAGCTCCTTATGGGTTGCATCAGGCACCCAAGAAGTGGTATGAAACTCTATCTCGATATCTTTGCAAACATGGATACAGGAAAGGTACTATAGATGGAACTCTCTTCATCAAAGGACAGGGAAATGACATACTACTAGTTCAAGTGTTTATGGATGACATCATCTTTGGTTCAACTAATCCAAAGCTCTACAAAGACTTTGGCAAGATGATGAAGGACAGATCTGAAATGAGTGCCATGGGGGAACTCAATTTCTTTCTGGGAATTCAAGTGAAGTAAGTTGAAGATGGCATCTTCATAAGTCAGTCAAAGTATGTTCTAGAGATACTCAAGAGGTTTAACATGACTAATTGTCAGATTGTGTTGATACATATATGTCCCTAGATCGTGATATGTGATGTAATAGATCTTGTTTGGTATGATTAATGAACTGATATTGATAGTTTGTTGGTTATAATGTTTAATAGTTCTTTAATGAGTCGTAAATGAATTGATTGAGTTTATGATTACTTGAATGATTACATATAACATTATATTAATTAACTAAAACATTCAAACTTAACTTAATGAAGTTCTCATGCGAATGGCTCATGCGAATGAACCATAAGTATGAAGAACCTCATACGATTGACTCAGTCGCACGACTGAACCAGGAGACTGGATCAGTCGTACGGCTGTAACATAAGATTGGCTCAATCGCACAACTGAACATTCAGTCGCACGAATGAACCAACCGCATGGTTCAATCGCACGACTGAACCAAACTAATGGTTCAATCGCACGATTGAAGAGTGCCAACCTATAAATACAACTCAATTCGTGAAAAACAGGGAGATTCGTCCAAGTTCAATTCCATACGAACCCTAGCCGTCCAGAAACCTTCCAAATCGTTCTCCAAGTTCATAGAACACATTAGATCGATTCCTTATCGATTTCTAACGTTAGTTTCAATCCTTGATTGATTCTTCGTGTGTTCTCACTGATTGGATCGCCAATCAAATAGGATTCCGCACTATTTGATCCGGTATACACGTGATCGCTCTGATACCACTTGTTAGGACCTGGTATTCGACTGAAATACCTAGAGATCACGTGTATATCGGATCAAATAGTGCGGAATCCTATTTGATTGGCGATCCAATCAGTGAGAACACACGAAGAATCAATCAAGGATTGAAACTAACGTTAGAAATCTATAAGGAATCGATCTAATGTGTTCTATGAACTTGGAGAACGATTTGGAAGGTTTCTGGACGGCTAGGGTTCGTATGGAATTGAACTTGGACGAATCTCACTGTTTTTCACGAGTTGAGTTGTATTTATAGGTTGGCACTCTTCAATCGTGCGATTGATCCAGTCTCCTGGTTCAGTCGTGCGACTGAGTCAATCGTATGAGGTTCTTCATCCTTATGGTTCATTTGCATGAGCCATTCGCATGAGAACTTCATTAAGTTAAGTTTGAATGTTTTAGTTAATTAATATAATATTATATGTAATCATTCAAGTAATCATAAACTCAATCAATTCATTTACGACTCATTAAAGAACTATTAAACATTATAACCAACAGACTATCAATATCAGTTCATTAATCATACCAAACAAGATCTATTACATCACATATCATGATCTAGGGACATACATGTATCAACAAACTCCCCCTTGGACCTAGATCTCTCTAATGTCTTGTTTTCTTCATTACCTTCTCATATTTCTTGTACTTGTCCTCTTGTGTGATTCCCGCGTGAATATCAAACGCGAAGCAAAGTCGTATAACATTTTGGAACTGGAGGGCTTGTGCAATGTCTTGTGTGTCATAGAACAGTGGCCACTTGTATAATGTATAGACATCATTAGCAGACAAGTTGGTTAGCCACATTGGGTCGAATACCCTGACAGTATCCATTTGATCCCCTTTGTTTAGAACTATGACAGCTTCAGCAGTTCTCCAATCATAGTACCACCATTTGAAATGTGGAGTGAAGTCCTGTGGCATTTCCCTGAGAGGGATTCTCGACATAGTGCGAGGAGGACTCCACTTCAACACAATTTTAGGTTTTCCAGTAATGGCATCCATCTCAGACCTTCTAATATACCTTGTAGGTTGTTGAGGTCTGAAGTTAATCCATCTGGTGTGGTACTCTTTCTTGAGGGCAGCCTCAAACCAGCCTGACATTTTTCTCGTGTCAGCATACAACAGCTTCAACTTGGCCAGCTGGTTGAGCTCAAATCCAGGTAGAGTCTTTAGATCATGTGGAAATCTAAAGTACTCTATGCCCTTTTCCCTCTTAACGGCATAAATGTTAAGATCATCAAAATATGCCCATGCTATAATCCTGCCTGACACCGTAAGATGTTTCTTGACACTGTAGAACTTGGTGTAGGCATCCCTCTTCGGTGCATCACGTTGGGCTCTGACTTCTTTAAAACATTCAGTCCATTCAGCCTTTCGAATGTATACATCTTCGTTTGAAGCTTGGACTGTTCCTTCGTTCTTTCCTGCTTCCTGCTCCATCTTGTCCAGTACCTCAAACATATCACTGACTAGGGAATCACCCAGATTGGGGACCACATTACCCGCATTGTCAGCGTATTGAGGGTACTCTTCAACAGTAATATCTTCAACCTCAACTTCATCAACGTCGTGTAGTTCGTCGTCACTGGTTGAATCAACTGTTGGAGCATCCTTGACAATATCATCAGGATTGAGTCTGAACATTTCTGCCAGTTGCTCGTTAGATAGGTCGTGAATTATTTCACCTTCTTCAGGTGTATAACTCACTGACCTTCTGACTATCCCTTGCAGATCAAGAATCATTGTGAGTTGAGACTTGACCTGTTGAAGGGGAGCAATATCAAACTCATCTCTGTGGTACTTTGGATCTGTTTGATTTACACATTTCACATTCAAATCATTAGTAATATATCAAACAAAATGCATTAAGTTAATATAAACATTCAGTACATCGTTTTTCAATACAGAATACAAAAGTAATTAAATACATAAACATCCACTATTTACTTTTATCCTGTATGCTAGTCTCTTCGTGTGAAGGTGCAGAAGTAGAAGCTGACTTATCCTGTCGGTTTCTTGTTCTCTGCTCTTGACCGGGAGCTGAGACAGAGTCAGCTGCTTCTCCTTCTTCAGTCTCTTCATCAGCACACCACTCTTCTGTCTTCTCTTCATCAGAATCACTGTCATCATCATCATCATCATCACTCTCTCTTTCTCCATCCTTTATCTTTAGAGGTTCCTCCTTTGATCCTTTTAACTTTAACAATATGGACCTCTTTGCCTTTTCCAACTCTTCTATCTGTTTACCTGATGTGACGCTTTGTGCTCGGAGTTGGTCCAGCTCAGTGTTCTGAGCAGCCAATTTCTGGGCCTGCTCTTTATTAGCTCGATCCTGCTCTGCGATTTTCTGCGATTGTGCAGCAGTCAGGTCGGTGAGCTGGCGGATCTGAGAGGTCTTTTCCTCATCAGCCGCCAGCAGTCGTAACACCATTCTGTTTAAGGCTGCCAGCTGTTCCTCTACCCCGATTGGAGGTAGGGGAGATCTAGAGGTGTGTGAGGGGTAGGCTGAGGGCTCGGTTTGGTGGCTAGTGGTGGTGGTGGAGGTGGTGAATATCGGGTAAGGTCTGGATGATGGTGGTGGTGAGTGTGGGGTGAATGTAGTAGTGGTAGCAGGGGTCTGGCTTGTGGTGATCGGTATGGTGGTGGTTGTGGTTGCTGTGGGGAAAGGTATGGTGGTGGAGGGTGTGTCTGCAAAGGTGGTAGTGATGGAAGGTATGGGGGATGTGGTTGTGATGAAGGTTACCTTACGTTTTTTCTTTTTTTGGCCATGGGGCTGAGCCATCCGCTTTCTCCTCGTGCCCCTCGAGGTGGATGCTCCCCCTTCAATCCCGCCTGAGGACTCCGGAGCATATGATGGATCAGTCTCTGTATCTCCAGATCCTCTCGGTTGTTCACCGACAACCCTCAACCCGTGTATTGTGGGAACCACTTTCCTTCCCACAGTTCGGGTCAATGGCTCCTCATCAGATTCATCTTCATCTTCCTCGGTAAGCACAAAATCTTGATGGAATCTTGCTGACTCAGTTACCTCAGCAGGTGAGCCAGACACCGAGGGAACAGAGTCAGACATGGTGCCTCGAGATGGAACAGCCTCATCCTCAATGTCATCCTTCTCAGAGTCATCAGTAGGGAGGACAATCGGCTCCACATCGGAGTCACTGTCCTCTTGACGCCATTGGCGTCTCCCAGGTTCCACATAGCTTTCATCTGCTAAGTGGCCAATCATTCTCTTCACTTGGGGTTTAATCTGCTTTCCCCTGTAAACTCTCATTCTGCCCAGAGTAGTATCATCCATTATTTCCAGAGCCACTGCGTCATGACTCTCTTTGGGCAACTGTGGCAGCTTCTCGTTGAAGATAAGCTGTAAGAATCTGGGGTACATACAGAACCCCTCTTTTCCCTTTACCTCCAAATTCTCCACCAAGTGGGAGAATATCATGCTGGAAAAACTAAAGGGGTGGTTCAGAACCAGTGCCACGTAGGCATTTTGAATCTGGTCTGAGAGGTCGTCAAAACCACCCCTCCTTGAAGCTACACACTTTAGAATCACGTGAGCTAAGTACTTGTACTGGGGGCTCAGGTTGCTCTTGTTGAGCACACCTGAGTTGATATCCCCAGCGTACTTTAGCCTTAGGAAGCATCCTCTTACAGTCAATGGATGTAGTTTTGTAGGATGATCAGCATCCTCCCCGAACTCCAGGACCCTCTGAATGTCGGCAGCAGAGATCTCAATACCATGGCCCAGTATGGAGCTCCTGATACAGTAAGGCTCACGAGAGCGGTCCACCGAGGCATTTTCCCAGAATGCCTGATGGAGTGATCTGTAAGGCGTGCAAGGAGTGGAGATCGCCTTATGGATCCGGACCGTCTCAGAAATGCAATTATTTCGGTAAACTCAGCCCCATTCCTGGTGGTGTGATCCAAGTGGGCACAGATGTTGTGCTTGGGATTTATGGTCCATTTTTCTGCCATTTATCTGTAACACACAAGACATAGAACTATTAATACATAAGACATGAAAACTTCTGTTCTAAGTGTAAAGTTGAAAGTCATTTTGATTCATTCGTGCGAATGAATCATGCGACTGAAGTCAGTCGCCTGTTTGAGACATGCGACTGAGTTCAATCGGCTAATTGAGCCATGCGATTGAGTTCAATCGGCTGAGTGATGCATGCGATTGAGTTCAATCTGCCGATTGATGCATGCGATTGAGTTCAATCGGCCGAGTGGACTCATTCGGGTGGTTCAGTCGGTCGAATGATCCAATCGCAAGGTTCAATCGTGCGATTGGAGTTCATTCGAACGTCCAGTCGCTCGCCCCACTGCTCGATCGCCTGTGGGTCGAATCTTGACCAATCTAAGTCTTTTAACAGTGTGTACTCGTCAATTAGCCTCGTCTACTTGTCACTAATAACCTAGTCAACTCAATTTTAACATATTGCTTCATTTACATAGGCAATTAGGTCAATTCGATGTTCGGTTCTTGATTCAATCCAATGTAGATATTGTGGTTCGGTGATGTACTGATTTTGATAGGTTCAAGGAGTAGTGTACCTGTAAAACGTCACTGGAATGAAGAATCTTAAGCGCAAAGTATATCAGAATCGGAGGCAATTTCGACAGGGTAACGGTAATGAGCGCGATTCGGGGTTTTTGGGAGTGATGAGTGATATGCGATCGATTAAGACCTTTAAATACTAACCCTAGGTTCATTCGGCCGACTGGCCTCAGTCGCTCAGTTCAATCGGGCGACTGAGGTTCAGTCGTACGATTGGCCTGGTCAATCGCATTCAGTCGGCCGACTGAGTCTCAGTCGGTCGACTGACTCATTCGGTCTCCTTCATTCGCCCCTTTAGTTGACCGACTGAGCCTCAGTCGGTCTCCTGTTTCATTCTCCCCCTTCCATTCGGTCGAATGAAACAATTTCATGTCCATTCGGCCGATTGGAGGCCATTCGCATAGTTGGTCGATAACCATGATCCACTAGTGCGAATGGGTCACACTTTATGAGTTTACAGTCATTTTCAACATTTACTATTCAGACCCTTTTCACTTTTGATAATAACCTTGTAAGATCTTAACTAATTCAGTCACTTCAGACGTGACCATTTAAATTTTAAAACCATGTGGCCATCTCAGACATGACCTTTTCAGGTGAGTTAATTCCCTTCTGATTTCCCTGATGTAGTCCGACAGACACACAACTCAAAAAATAAACATAGTAACTTAAACTAACTACACAACTAAAGTTTATGTTTGGACTTTTTGTGAGAGATAAAACCCTAAGATGAGAATCTAAGGTATTTGATTAGGAGTAGACAGCTTTAACTTAGATTGATCATATCTGGACCAAATCAATTTTGAAATCATACAGGAATATCAAATCATTTTGGGACTTGTTATTAAAGCTCTTTGACGCTTAATTCTCGGTATTCATCCAGAGTCGTTAGCAACTTAAGGAAATCATACTGAAACTCTTAGATCTTCACATTGAGTTGAACCTTTGAGAAGGTAGCCACTAAGATTGTCAGTATATTTGTCCACTTAAATCCATACACAGACTTTTGATGCAGACTGGTGACTGATTTAGGTTTAATTATTTCAGCTAACATTTGTGGATCCCACACTTATATGGTAATCAACATTCCTCAGAGGTTTTGAGCGGTCTACGGGTATTATTGCAAGAAGAGACTATTCTTAGAGCTTTCAAAGAGAAGCCTGTCCTCAGGTCAGTGCCATCGCACAGCAGAGAGGCGGCAAACAACAATGAATTCTAGAATATCTAAGTTATGCTTATCCTCAGGTCAGTGCCATCGCACAGCAGAGAGGCACACAACCTATCTCCTTGTTAGAGCAGCTTACTTTTATTTTACACAAAATGCACCAACAACATGAGCCATTAGCTTTATTGCATTTTTCTTTCATTTTTTCTTGCTTTGCTCTAATTTTGGTCATCCGCACACTTTTGTGGCGTTTAAATGCTCATTGCCCCTTATTGGAATATATTTGATTGTGTTAACCAGTGATAAGATGGAAGTCCACAGTCAGTTGAACAGCTTAGTTTGATCTTGAGATCACCAATCAGGTCTAATTGTCTATTGTGTTGAATCTACCACATATCATTTGTGGTCTAGCAGCCTCTAAGTCTACTTTCTCTGTGTCACCTTAGGAGTTGCCAGTTTTCTATCATTTTCCCCGTTTTATATTGCTTAGACTACGCAGACTTATACTTTGAACTTTTGCATCTTTTCAAACCTTAATTTTAAATCCCTCTCGATTTGTTCCTGTGTACTATCATATTCCAAGTATTGAATTAGTATCACAGACACAATCTACCTTATTTCAGCTAGTTACCCCTTCTCCCTCATTTTTTTTAATATTAACTTGCTGACCTATTCTCCCCCTAAAATACTAAAATCATTTCGGATTTAATTATTTTTGGATTTTAATAAACAGCAAGGTAACATGAAGTTAAATGTAACAGACACGAAAAAACAGATAACATAAAATAAAACAACCATTTATGAAACCTACCCCGGACTACACATTATGCTCATCAGGAATTACCTCACTTTTCTTTTTAACGCCGTTGACCTCTAGCAAGTATTGAAAACGTGGTTTATCAAAAGCTTTTGTATAGAGGTCAGCACGTTGAAAATCAGTATTAATTTTAACCACATCTATTAAGTTCTTTTCAAAACAGTCTCTTATGAAGTGGTATTTAATACCGATGTGTTTGGTCTTAGGATGTTGAACCGGGTTTTTGGTTACTGCAATTGCAGCAGAGTTATCAACAAAAATAGGAGTAGACGAGAATTTCAAACCGTAATCCCGCATTTGCTGTTGAATCCAAATGATTTGGGAACAGCAACTTGCAGCAGCAACATATTCGGCTTCACAGGTTGACAATGCAACCGATGTCTGCTTCTTACACCTGCCATGTAACTAATCTTCTCCCAAAGAATTGACACCCTGCTGATGTAGACTTGTAGTTCATTTTGCAGCCTCCATAGTCCGAGTCACTATACGCTGTGAGCTCAAAATCGTCATCATGAGGATACCACAACCCCAGGGTGGGTGTACCCTTTAGATAGCGAAAGATCCTTTTGACCCCGATTAGATGATTGACCTTTGGTTTAGCCTGATATCTGGAACATAAACATGTAGCATACATGATATCAGGTCTTGAGGCAGTGAGATACATGAGGGATCCAATCATTCCTCGGTACATAGTGGCATCTACAAGATCTCCACTCTCATCAGGTGCTATATCATGATTTGTAGCAAGTGGAGTCCCAGCAGCAGAAGCATTCTCCATGTCAAAGCGACTGAGAATGTCTCCTACATACTTGGTCTGATGTAGAAAGATCCCATTAGGTGTTTGATCCACCTGTAACCCGAGAAAGAACTTCATCTCCCCCATTGCACTCATCTCAAACTCTTTCTTCATCACTGCTTCAAACTCTTTGCATAACTCTTCGTTCTTTGACCCGAAGATTATGTCATCAACATAGATCTATACAAGCAGTAGGTCACCATCCTTTTCTTTAATAAACAGTGTACAGTCAATGACTCCCCTGTGAAAGCCGTGTTTCACAAGATGAGTCGAGAGTTTCTCGTACCAAGCTCGAGGAGCTTGATGAAGCCCATATAAAGCTTTGTCGAGCTTGTAAACTCTAGCGCATCCCACAGTTTCTTGGATTGCTTGTTCTCGGAATACTGGTGGAATATGTCTTTGGGGATCGACTGAGTGATCAATGCATATACTCTTTTCTCTGCATTGTACTTTACTTTCTGCGCGTCGGTCATCCCGCTAAATGTTAGTTTAACCCCATCAGCTCCCACCGGTGTACTATAACATGTCCCAATGGCTTCCCACAGATTAGGATCTACTCCATTAAGGTAGATCTCAAAACGTTGTTTCCAGTGGGGAAACTCATCTAAAGTCAAGAGCTTTGGTGGTTTATTGTGATTCCCCACCTCACTCTCAAGCAGCAACAGATTCTGTATCCTTGAGTCTTTCCAGCAGTAAAGGCTGACATCTGATCTTCCATGATGAATAAACTTATAATCTAATCAAACAAACTTTTACTGATGCGACTGAAGGAGGCGACTGAGCTAATCGTGCGTATAAGCTCTGTGATTGGTTCAATCGTGCGAATGAACTGGGCGATTGGTTCAGTCGGGCGAATGAATCTGGTACGTAGGAGCTATGCGAACGAATGGTACAATCGGCCGAATGAAGGTGCGACTAGGTCCAATCGTGCATATGAGTCGTACGAATGGAGTTCAGTCGTACGAATGAGTCAGTCGTGCGATTGAAGCCGCTGGTTTGCGAAAATTTCTAGGTTTGACGGTTTTCAGGCGTAAAAACTCGAAATTTTACAAGTTCTGATTGCCTGAGTCCGTAGAAACCACACGTCGATGAACAGGGAACTTCCAAGATCACTTTTGATGCCAAAGATTGCGTTTTTTAGTGTAAAAACACAAACTTTATGCAATCTTGATTGAATCAACACGTAATCACGAGCCAAAAGCTCTGATACCACTTGTTAGGACCTGGTATTCGACGAAAATACCTAGAGATCACGTGTATACCGGATCAAATAGTGCGGAATCCTATTTGATTGGCGATCCAATCAGTGAGAACACACGAAGAATCAATCAAGGATTGAAACTAACGTTAGAAATCGATAAGGAATCGATCTAATGTGTTCTATGAACTTGGAGAACGATTTGGAAGGTTTCTGGACGGCTAGGGTTCGTATGGAATTGAACTTCAACGAATCTCCCTGTTTTTCATGTATTGAGTTGTATTTATAGGTTGGCACTCTTCAATCGTGCGACTGAACCGTTAGTTTGGTTCAGTCGTGCGATTGAACCATGCGGTTGGTTCATTCGTGCGACTGAGTGTTCAGTCGTGCGATTGAGCCAATCTTATGTTACAGTGGTACGACTGATCCAGTCTCCTGGTTCAGTCGTGCGACTGAGTCAATCGTATGAGGTTCTTCATGCTTATGGTTCATTCGCATGAGCCATTTGCATGGGAACTTCATTAAGTTAAGTTTGAATGTTTTAGTTAATTAATATAATATTATATGTAATCATTCAAGTAATCATAACTCAATAATTCATTTACGACTCATTAAAGAACTATTAAACATTATAACCAACAGACTATCAATATCAGTTCATTAATCATACCAAACAAGATCTATTACATCACATATCACGATCTAGGGACATACATGTATCAACAAATTGCTAAGACACCTATAGCTAGATCTTGAGGGGGAGTGTGTAGATGAACACTTATACAGGGCTATGATTAGGTATCTTATGTATCTTACAGCTAGCCGGCTTGATATTATGTTTGCCACTTGCATCTATGCAAGATATCAAGCCAACCTAAGATGTCTCACCTTATCACTGTCAAAAGGATTCTAAGATACCTTAAAGGTGCTTCAACACTTGGTTTGTCGTATCCTAAGAATCCTGACTTCAATCTGTATGCTTATACAGATAGTGACTATGGTGGTTGCAACTTGACTGCAAAGTCTACATCTGGGGGATGTCAGTTTCTTGGTGGAAGGGTTGTCTCATGGCAATGCAAGAAACAATCCTGTGTCTCTGTATTAACTACTGAAGCTGAATACATTGTTGCTGCAAGCTGTTGTCCTCAAGTGCTTTGGATTCATAATTAGATGCTGGACTATGGGTTAAACTTCAAAGAGACTCTCATTCACATAGACAACAAGGCTATCTCAATCACTGAGAATCCTGTGCAACACTCAAGGACCAAAACATCAACATCAGGTATCATTTAATAAGAGATAAGTATGAAAAGGGATTATTTAAACTAGTCAAAGTCCATACAAATGAATAATATGTTGATCTATTTACAAAATCTTTTGATGAGCAGATATTTAAATATCTTGTATCAGTTATTAGGATGATAAACTTTGACTAGGTTTTTCTTAAAACTAATTCTTCTTTTTTCTTAAAATATGTGTGTTCTAAGTTGTCTAGTTCATCACTTCCATAAGCTCTTGTTTTCTTTGCATGAAATCTTTTTGAAGACTTTTCTTAGATTTCTGAATTTTTTTATCCTTTGAAAGATATACTTTTATCTTCAGAATAAAATCATATCTTCAAAACAAGTACTTTCTAAGATATTTACCTTCGGAAGAAATTTCTGAAATATCTTCCGAAGCTTAAGTACTTGTCTCAGACACTTATTTGTTTTCAAGGACCATTTTCTTCTGAAGCAAATTAACTCTCGGAGGCTTTATTCTTCTTGACAAAGCATTCAAGTCTTAATTTTTCTTCCGAATCAAAATTTTCACAACTCTTAGGAAAATCTTCCGAAGTCATTTTAGCTTCGGAAGCTTTTTCATTAAAACTTCCGAGGATAATTTACCTTCTGAAGATTTTTGACTTCCAAGAAAACTATTTTTTGAGCAAAAGTAAACTACTTTTTCCGAGGTGGGACCGCCATTCGGATTTCAAATTTTACTCTTTCATTAAACTTTATCTGAAATACTTTTTCACATATTAACCCAACGGTTTCCCCCTCTTTCTATCATCTGCTTCTTTCCTCCAAACCTAAAACCCTAAATTTCTCTCTAAAATCACTTTCTTTCATCTTTCTTCATCCTTAAGCTCTCTCCAAATGGCCAACCCTCATCACAGAAATGACTCAAACTTTACCATGCAGTTACACAGGCAACATAACCAAGTTGCTCTGTTAAGCTTTGAGAAAGATACTTATTTCTTAGAGGTTTGCCGTTTCTTAGCTCTGTCGAACTACTTCACCTCCCTAACCATTGATCCTTCACTCTATGAGGATCATTTGCTCGAATTCTGGAAGACCTGCTAAGAGGTCATAATGGATGGGGAGTAGGAACTGTCTGCCATAATGCAGGGGAGAACAGTCTTCATCACTTCGGCCATTATCAACATGCATCTTTAGCTGGATGATGAAGAAGGTAAGGTGTTCTTCCTAAAGGAAGCTGTAAATCATTCCTTTGAACATATGGGTTATGTGGGAGACTACTCTGTCAAGACCTTCAGGAATGGGAAGGTCTCATCCCAATGGAAATTCCTGCTCTATATGGTTATCCACAGCTTATCAAACAAGCATAGTGGATGGGACCAGATTCCTAATGATCTCTCCTTTATTATCCGTGGAATGGTTTAGGGGGTCAAGTTCAGGTATTCTCAGTTTGTTTATATTAATCTACTTGCAAACTTGGACTCCTTAGAGTATTACATGTTCCCTAGATATGTTCAATACATTCTTAACTTTGAACTGGGCTTACAGTTAAGGGGAATAGGTAATATTCTTAAATTAGGACAGATGAAGCCTGGAATCTTTAAAATCTTGAGAAAGCCCACTGTTGGCTTCTCTGGGGTAGAAATAGTCCTGGTCCCAAAAATGTTAGAGCTCATTCTTTAAGGTGATAACCTAGCAACACCAACTAGTGTTGAACTCACACCTTCTACATCCTAACCACCTCAACAGCCACAAATCACCCTCACCTACCAACGAAAATCTAAATGACCCCCTACTTAGGCTATTCAGTCTGTGCATGACCTTATACACTCACCCACACAGGAAGAAATGGACACTGGAGCTCCCATTTCTCCTGAGGAGCAGCCCACTCCCATTACTTCAATGATCAGTGCTGAGGTTCCTCATGCTCAGCCTGAAGAGCTCATAAGCCAAACTGTCTTAAGCCATCAATCTATGTCTCAACACTCAAGTGATCAACCTTCAGGGGACAGTTACCATACCCAGCCTTTAGATCTAAACCAACCAATCCCCAACCTTGACTTTTACACTGCTGAAGATCTAGCTTTTAGTGAGTACCATGATTCTCTCTTCTTTTCCCCTACTCAAAGAGAGATGAGTGCTTCTGAGGCTCCTATTTCTAGCCCACATCAGTCACCTACTATTGAGGTGGACACTCCTAAACCTGTTCAGGATGTCCATATGGAAGAGGCTCTCACTTTTGAAAGTGATTACATCATTAAGACCTCAACCATGGCAACTCAGCCCACTAACATCTCCACTGAGGTTGCAAGTTAGGAGAGGAAATCCAGCAGCCAAGAACCTCAAGTTGGTGGAAAGAGAGAGGACTCTGGTCCAATCATCTTATCCCCCAATGATTCTTCTGATGAAGATGGGGGAATCTAAGACTATAGGTGCAAAAACTATCTAAAACATGCACCTATTTAGTCTCCAAGGTTAGTCACCTTGAATCTCAAGTGACTACCTTGCAAAACAGGGTCAATGATCAGCAACTTGAGATTTCATATCTTAAGGACAAATTAGCTGGGAGACCTTTAAGAAGAGCTCAACCAGGAACACAAGAACCTGTGGATGTGATTGACCTAACTCCTGGCTCACCTATGCAAGTGGGTGATGCTACCAAAAAGGGGGAGAAAGCCATTACAATCACAGAACTGGGAGTTCTCCAAGAGTATGGACATTGAGGACTCACCATCCTCACTTGCAATTGTGCATACTCAGCAACTTCGTCAAGTTCATATTGATATGGACTCTATAGACTCCTTAATACATAGTCTGTTTGAGGAAGGGATACCAAGGGCTATGTCATCTCCACCAACTTCAAAGCATCTCATTGGGTGGAGGTATGACAACAACATAAGAGCCCTTATCATTCTTAGAGTTCAAGGGCAACAAGAGATCTTCAATTTTCACACCTTGAACTTCTATGAAAGTCTGGATCTAGTCAGCATGTCACTTGTCAATCCAAGCCAATCAAGACAAGTTGATAGGATGGCTCAAAGAATCCTGCACAAGATCATTGCAGAGTTCAGCTTTAGAAGAAGACTAAGGAAATCAAGAAATGTCATCGGTCAACTGGATGTTGAGGCAGACCCTAAGATTAGTTTCATAGGGGAAACCTTGACTAAAGGCCTAGTGGCAGAACCTGAGAGTCCTGTCCTATCAACATCAACTGCTGCAGTGATCCATGCCCTTTTTGAGAACCTGCTGGTGAAGGTACTTCTCAACCTCTCTCTGGCCAGAGCTTAGAAGCTACATCAAGCAATGAAGGCCAAAGCTCTCTCCACCCTGAGTCACGAAGGTCTGTGAGTGATAAGGGGAAAAGAAAGATGACATCTAAGGAGATTGAGGGGCAGGAGAGAGAGAGGAAAAGGAAGCTGAGGGGAGAAAGTTCCTCTTCTGAGTCTACAAGACTCATGGAGTCTACTATCAGGGCTGCCCCCAGACCAGATACTCAGAATGATGAGTTAAGGGCAGTCAGGATAAACTACCTGCAGACAAGGAACTATGACATAGACAATGTCATTTCTCTTCCCTTAGAGGAACTGAATGAACTGGTTGACTTGGAAAGGTCAAAGGAGAAGAAAGAGGCAGAAGATGTAGAGCTACTCGTACAAATCAAAGAAGATAGAAGAAAGAAAAGATTGTACAAGCATGTGCCTACACTCTCCCCAGTTCAATAAAGTCCTGCATAGAGGATGTAGTTCAACAAGAACCTCAGGTTAATAAAGAAGAAGATAGGATAAAGTTGATCAACTACCTAAGTGCCACAGGCCTCTATCAGGCAGAAGCACTTCTTCCCTTATCCTATGTTTATGTTGAGTTTGAGTATCTCAATTAACTTGAACTTGAGATAGTCAAGGAAAGAAAGACAACCAAAAGAAAGCTAAGGGAAGAAGCTGCTAAGTCAAGAGCCATCATCCAGAAGAGCATGAAAAAGTCTGTAGACAGGTAGAGGATGATGAGCTTCTTGAAGCTGTATGGATTCTCCTGAAGGAGACTTGGCCCCATGTCTCTATACATTATGGATGAGCATATCATGGTGATCAAGCAGAAGAAAAGGAGTGGAGAGCTAATTGACTTACACTCCCCTCCAAGTCAAGCTCCACCTGAAGTGGAGGTTAATGTTGAACAACCAGAGACAACACAACCTGGACCTCTTGTTGAATCTTAGCCAGCTTCATCTTCTTATCCACAGGAGGGTCAACCTCCTTCTCCTTCTGAACTTATGAGAGAGGAAGACCCAACTGAGAAAGATATTGCAGATCAATCAGGTGCTGCAGGCTAGTCCTCTCAGTTAAAAATAACAAAGAGAAAGAAAAGGATAGCTTCAAAGCCAAAGTGAAAGAAGAAGAAAGCTGCATCATTTTCTGAACCTTAGGATGAGTCAGAACATCCTGAGGGTGTGCAACTAGAGGATGCTCCATCAACTCCCAATCAAGTAGCTCCTCTAGCATCAGGAAGACCCATCTTGTCCTGGACATATACCATAAATCCGGAAGATGTCATGTCATTAAGGATGTCTACACATGGCAAGACATGTTCAATCTGCCTCTGCGTGATCTCTTTGACATGAGAAGACACTTTGAGAGTCTGAAGGATCCTAATCATCTCATGAAGAAGGGTTGGTCATTATCCTAATGAGGACTATTTATATCTAAATTCTTAAAGGTGTTTTGGTAGCATCAGCCTAGGGAGAGTTTGTAGAGATTATATGAAGAGGCTGAAGCAACCAAACACTCAAAGTCTTTCTGCATGCATGCTGCACAAGTACTGAAGAAGAATGCTTCGGAAGTTTCACACAAGCAATAGAAATATTCTAAGTGGGAAATCGTCTGAAGCCAAGACCAATATCTTCCGAAGGCAAAGATGAAGTCTTCCGAAGCTTCAGAGACAAAGTCTTCCGAAGCTCAACACTTGAAGACAGATTTCTTCCAAAAACTTTTAACAACATGCTTAATCTGATGTATTTTTCCATAAAGCTGGACTCCTTTCCGCTGCAACTTTGTAAAGTCACCAACTTACATGAGTTGGTGAAAAGGTCCATGCTTTTGGTAATTGTACATTGAGGTCTTTAGTCTGTAGACTTTCTACTTCATGTACTTTATCCTTTTTGTAATAGATAAGGATGTGAGCTATGGCATGTCATAGTCACAAAGTCAAAAAGGAAATCTACCTTTTTGACTCTTTAATTTATTTTCTGTTGTGTCTAGTCAATTGTATCCAGCTGGATTTCAAAGTATGGCCATTTGTAGGATGTAGTATAAGTATCCCATGTTCTTGTAACTTTCCTTTATTCTTTGTAGCACTTGTAATAGAACATTGAGAAAGCAATATAATGCAATCTTGAAAACCACCTCCTTATGTATCTTGGTCTTTTGTTCTGTCTCTTAATTACTTGCGTTCTTAGTGTCTTTACTTGTGGTTAATCTAGTTCAATATTTGATTAAGTTAAGTTACTCTCCTTTTTGTGCTGTTGTGTTGTAAGTGACCACCCTTCACCGGTCCTACATACATGTTCCCTTTCCTAGGGGCTCTGAGCAGGATATGCTCATGAGGAATGACCACCCCGGGCGTGAGAACAATGTACTCATGCTCATTAAAGATCACATTATGACTCTGATAAAAAAATAAGATACACTCAAAAGATTGTATCAAAGATCCTTGACAAAGTTTACCTTCTCAATGGTGAGCTTACCATTTCTGACCATGCCCCTTCTAGATATGTCACCACTCTCATCTCCTCAAAAAGCAACTGACCCTCCATCAATTTTCTCAAAGTTTGAAGTAGTGACATAGTGCCTGTCATGTGCCTAGAATAGCTACTATTAATGATCCAAACATTTTTGTTTGTCTTGAGCTGTTCCTGCATATAAGATATGATTAGTTACATTTGGAAACCCAAGCTTTGCTTCTCTTGGGTTTATCAAAAGAAGTTGAAGGTAATGAAACAGTAATAGATCCTATAGTCATATTTTGAGGATCCTTTATTGTTGTTGATGAAGAACTTTTAGTCACTTGGTCTTTCTTGAACTTCCACACCACCTATAGATGCCTAGACTTGACCTTCAATACTTCGGAAGTTTTACTAACTTCGGAAGTTTTGATCAACGGAACTTCGGAAGATCTTGTTATCACTATAGCAAGCTTTAGTGCTTCAGAAATATTCCCTTCTTCCGAGACCAAATTTTCATCCGAAGGCAATTTTCCACTTGCCTTCATCGTCATTTTGAAGCTTTTGAAGGAAACAAATTTCCCTTCAGAAGCTTGCTTCTTTTTGAAACTCTTAGAAGTCTGTTTCTTGATCATATGGAAAGTGCCTTTAGGATAGTAAGGATAATCCTTAGCAATATGAGAGGAACTCTCACATATAACACATTCCAACTTCTTCTTCCTAAGAGCCTTCTTTTGTGAACAAGGCTGAACTTGATCACTTTCCTTCTTCATCTTTCTCTTTGCAGATGCATTGAAAGTCCTTTTAGGGTGAGGACTTCCTTTCGAGTTGGATTGTTTAGACTGTGTAGTAGTGGTACATAGCTAATCAGCCTTCTTCTTATTGTTGAGATGATTTGAACATGAACTCTCTTGGTACTAGAGTTCAAGTTGATGTCTTCAATCTTAACCATTTCAAACCCTACACAGATGAAGACTTTTTTCTGCGTAGAGTCAAAAGTGCCCTTCATCTCTTGAGCCTTCTTTGCTTTTCTCTTGCTCATTCTAATCAAGTTCTTTTTCAGTGACCCTTCTTAGAATCCTCTTCTTCACTCTTCTCAGAGGCATTCTTCATTATCACTTCTTCATCCTCTTTAGTCAAGGGGTCTATGAGTGGAAGCTCATCTTCACAAGTTTCACACCTAGGAGATCTTACAAACAAAATGGTGTATGGAGGAGCTATCTCACTAGATCCCAGTCCCCACTTATTCTGATAACAAACTTTTGCATGCAAAGATGAGGATATGATGTTCTTGAAAGTTTCTTCTTCAAGAGCACATTTTTCTGCCCTGGCTTTGCTGATCACAAGCTAGCCTCACATTTAGTCAACTTGGTTATGAGATCTTTGATCTGAGTCCTGTAATTGGTGTGTTATGTTTAAGAACTGAAATGGTTTTCTCTAAGTCCTCTATTTTCAGTTTATAATCATTTTCGGATATTTTAAAATCAAACTTTAAGATATTTAAGGACTCATCTCTAAGTTGTAGGACCTGTATATGTTGACTTTAGCAATATATTCAGGTGTATAGAGATGTTCCAATACATTTTCTTCATCATGGTCAGCCATTAGTGTTTGGTTTGGAGATACATCTTCCACCTAAAAACTCCAGTCAAAGTCTCCTTCTTCAACATCAATTGTAGCTTGCTGCTTTGGTTTCTCATTCTGGGTGACTTTCTCAGTGTAGTTTTGTCTGGTTTGTGCTTTGCCACTATTTGTCCTTGGCGCCTTCATTTCCTAGCAAAGTTTCCTATTTGGTTACAGTTGTAACACTTAGCTTTGCTTTTATCCAGCCCAAACTTTCCACTGGATGTATTGCTTGGAAACTTCCTTCCTATCCTCTTGTAGAACTTTTTGGCTCTGTGAGTGAGAAGAGCCATCTGCTGGACTATTTCCATATACTCCAAATCATCTGGATAAATGTAGTCCAGGTCTTTAAGGGTGAATATAAAGATGCATGAGCTTTCATCAAAATACACAAAGGCATGTGAAAAACTTGTCTCTTAGAATGGGCTTCCTTGAGTGTAGCTTTCTCTTGGTGTCTCTGCGAAGGTGATGAAAGGACCCTTTTGTGAGTTGTCGGGTAGCATGTAAGATGATGTTGAGGTTCTATGCTATCCCTTTCAGTCACATGCAGGGTTGAACTCATTTGATTGCTAGAGTTACCAGATGAACCTTTGCATGTTCATTTCCATCTGGTATCCACTAATAATACCATACAACTCAGTTAAAGTAAAAGTCTTAAGGTTCTTAGTTCTCTTGATAACAACATAGTAATGTGTCCACTACCTAGGTAGAGAGGACATAAACTTCTTACAATGGCCTTGCTTTCAAGAGTCACTCCAACATCCACTAAAGTGTCCACGATCTCAATATACCTGAAGTATTGTTGAGTGATGGTTTCACCTGTTTTAAAGGTCAAGTTTTCAACCTGCTGCTTTAGGAGATCCTTCTTGTTCTACTTGGCTTTAGTAGAACCCTCATACATTAGGTTCAATACATCCCACAACTATCTTAGCTGTTTTGCATATCTTAAAACCTTTATATATAGAGTTGGAAGAGTAGTCTAAAGGGCTATCATGGCTTTCTGATCAATGTCTACTCTCTTTCTATCTTCATCAGAGTAGTCAGCCACAGCCTTTGGCATCATACCACCTCCAGTAGCAGCTGAAGAGGTGCTTCGTATGTAAGGTCCTAAGACAACATATTCTGGCATCTTGGATTCTTGAGACTTGATTAAACCTTCCATTCTTTCGCACAAGAGCCAAAGTCTTCAAGAGTGATCAATAGGGACTTTGTTATGGTTCTAGTTTCCATATCAGCTTTAGTGATAGCTTCCATTTCAGATGTTAAGTATTTTGTGTGTGTGATGGATCTTAAGATGGTGAGATCTTACAATCAAGAGCCTCAAATGCTCTGATACCAATCGCAGGACCGTTTAAGGGGTTGGTCACTTACAACACAAAACACAATGAGGAGAGTTGATTTAGAACACTTATCAAAGAAAATGGGGAACTGCCAACCAGTCACCTTGATATCAAGTAAAACAAGTAATAGAAAGATAGAACAAGAAGAATAACAAAATAACCTAAGTAGTTTGGTTTTCAAGAATGGTGTATATTGATCTCAAGTTCCTTACAAGTGTTTACAAAGCATACAAGGATTAAAGATTACAAGGGACCTGAGATACTTTATACTACATCCTATAGTTGGCCATACTTTGGAGGCCAGTTGGATATATGATCTAGACAATATCAAAATCAATGTAGAGTCAAAAGACAGATTGCCTTTTGACTAGTGACTATGACATGTCATAGCTCACATCCTAATATATTACAAAAAGGTTAAAAATACATAAAGTAGAAAGAAACAGACTCAAGACCTCAATGTACAGTTTACCAAAAGCATGGACCTTTTACCAACTTGTGAAAGTTAGTGAGTCAAACAGAGTTGCAGTGGAAAGATGGTCCAGTCTTATGGTAAAAGGTACATAAGATAAAGCATGTACTAAAAAGTTTTCGGAAGAAATCTGTCTTTATAACTGGCTTTGGAAGACTTTGTCTCTGAAGCTTCGGAAGACTTCATTTTTGGCTTCAGAAGATATTGGTCTTAGATTCAGAAGATTTCACACTTCGAATATTTTCTAATGCAGAATGTGAAACTTCCAAAGCATTCTACTTTAGCACTTTGTGCATGCATGCAGGACAGATGTTTGGATGTTTTAGGTTGCATCAGCCTTATATGAATCCTTATAGTATGATTGTTTAACTGGTAAGTTATTTAATTATTTTAATAGGTTAGATTCGTTTTGTATGATTTTGATGTAGTAATTGATTCAAACCGTCTTATGACTTCATAGCTAATTAACCCATATAGGATATAAGTGGTTATCTTTCATATCAATCAATTTAAGTAATTTATGATTTGTTCTAGAATCCTTTTGATAATCTTGTTCAACTTATGTTCTTACCAAAATATAAGCCTCTTAACATCAGAGCTTCAGGATAATTTGGTTAATTTTGATCATTAAAACCCGATCATATCACTCATTTTGAGTAATTCTCAAGTGTTGAGTAAGAGCATGTTCAAAGGAACTGTTTGACCAACCATTGGTGAGACTAAGACAAATTCTTGCATTGTTTTGACTTTCAAGAGTCATACATACTAATTATTATTTTCAAACTTGAGGTTAATATGGTTTAGTTTGTGAAGAGAACTCACTAAGGGTTCCAAAAAATACTTAAATATCAGAAGAAATTATTGTTAATGATTCAAAGTTGTATTGATAACCATAGATTTAAAAAGTTTCAAGTTTAACTCCAAAATTCAAACAATAAAAAAATATCAATATCCATTCGGGTCATGTCAAACTTACTAAAATGTTATGTGAAGGTTGGGGAGAGAGAAGGTTATAGTTATCAGGTGGTTAAAGATAAAGAATAACTATAAAAATAGTCAATAAAAAGAAAAATATACCTTTTCGGTGATTGAAAATTGTGAATAACAGTATTCATTATTTGTTTAAATTCTGAAGTATATAACTTTACCATTTTCTTTTTTATGAGATTGTGAAATTCATCCGAAAAATTAATTGACTTTAAAGAATAATTTTAAAAACTCATGAAAAAAGTAATTAAATTAATAAAAGTACTATACAATAATGATGAGAGACTTAATAAACAAACTTAACAAAGTACTGCATCTTTAAGTGTTGCACCCGTCCATCGTGCGGGCATGCTACTAGTGTATTATATATATATATATATATATAACACACACACACACACATATAGATATATATACATATACATATACATATGTATACATATATATAATAATATATATATATATATATATATATATATATATATATATATATATATATATATATAATACTTATATATATATATATATATATAATATATATTGTATATATATGTATATATATGTATATATACTTATATATATATGTTATATATATGTATATTTGAAGATCTATGTAGGTGGACTCACCTTTAGTTCAGTTTGTTTATTTTAGTTGTAATAGGTCTTTTGTAAGTTCTTAGATTTATGTATTTTGGCAGTCTAGCAAAACTGTGAGCGAAACTATAAGTTCACTCACAGTTTGTTGTTTTGTTCGCCTAGCGAAACCACTGTTTCATCTGGCGAAACTGCTGTTTCGTCTGGCGAAACTATAGTTTCGGCAGTACATTTTCGCTCATAGCGAAACTGTCTGCGAAACTATAGACTGCTATATATTGTTTTGTTTCTTCTCTTTGTAAGTAAGCTTGCAAAAACCCTAATCGATTATCATTTTTGCAAGTTACCATTTCAAGCAGTTAATACACAAAATTATCCTTGTGCTTTATGTTATTGATTATCATTGATCATTGTCTTATTATGAATGTTTTCTCATTGTGTTCAATCCTCTTCGATATTGTTGTTTAGTGTATTTGTTGGATATTGAATGATTCTTAAGATCATTTGCGCTGTTTTACGATCACATGGACCAACAATATGGTATCAGAGCCTTAGTGCTCATGATTTGTTGAGTTTCTTTGTGGTTTTTGTTCAATATCTTGTTTCAATCATTTTGGATCACTCATTGGATGTTTTTGATATGGAAACTGATTGAGTTTACCTTGTTTTCTGTTATGGAAGCCTTGTTAATCATCAGATCTCAAATTCATTGAGGTTTTGATGACTTCAGATTGATTTTGTGTTAAAAAAGGGTTTTGGGATCGATCAGCAAACCTGTAGTTCTTTCAGCGAAACTGTCAATCATCTTCCAGCAAAACTACAGGTTATATTGATTTGGAAATTGTTGTTTTGTTGTTCTGCGAAACTAGCCTTTTTGAACGAAAGTTCACCAGTTATTGTCAAGGACTTTCAAGCGAAATTGCTGCCGAAAGTGTGTCTGAACAAAAGTTCAAGCTTTTTCGTGCGAACTTACCAGCGAAACTAAGCATGCTGTGACAATCGGATAGCGAAACTGCTGCCAAAATTGTTAGCGAAACTAACTTCCTCTGCTAAATTATCAGCGAAAGTAGTTTAGGGTGAAACTACCATGTCTAAGTTAACATCTCACCCTTGCCGATCTTGAAAGCGTTGCTCCGAATAGACCTCCAAGACTCATTAACAGAGACAATTTTGAAGATTGGAAGAGATGTCTTAAAGCTTTCTTCTTCTACACTGATCACAACCAATGGGAATCAATTATTTTTGGTCCTCATATACCAACGATTACTGTTGGTGATATTGTCTCTCAAAATAAGGATCCATTCTCCTTCACCGAAAAGGATTTGAAATTGATCGACCGTGATCAAAACGCTTTTGGTGCTTTAACTCTTTGTCTGGCTCCAGACATTTCCAATCGTTTTGCAGAGCATAAAAATGCTAAATCACTTTTGATGCATTATGTGAGTTTTATTATGGGAATGCAGATTTGGTAAAGGATAAGAGCATTCAGGCTGAGAAGGAATTCAATTCTTTCGTTGGATACAAGAATGAGAGTTTGACAGATCTCACAAATTGTTTCCTGACTATTTCAAGCACTTAAAAGAAATATGATGAAAAGCTTCCAATAGTGAAACAGTTAACAGGCTTCTAGATTCTCCCACCTCAGGGATTCTTCAAGTAAGGATGCTTAAATAAGAAAGAGCATTCACAGACTACAAGCTTATGGATATTATCAATAAGCTGAAATCCTTGAGTTGGACATGGAGAGACGGGAGTTTAACCAGACAATGATGCCCACACCTGGTTTTTCACAAACTGCTACTTTACTGTCATCCGCTGCAAGCTCTCAAAATACAGAATCATTCAAGGAGGAATTAATACAAGTACTTTCTCAAGTGGAAACAGTTGTGTTGGAAGAGATCTGGGAAATCTAAGGCCAATGTTGAAAGTTCAATCCCATCTGAAACTATGGCTCTATTTGGAATGTTTGTTTAAAGCTATGAAGCACTGGTAGCTGGAGAGTTAAAAGGGAAGGGAATGACTATGGAAGACATGTATCAGGTGGATCTGATAATCTTGAAGAAACTGATATTCAATGCCAGATGGCTATGTTGACCCTTAGAGCTCAAAGATTTATGGAAAGAACTGGACGGAAGAACTTCGGTGGTCAGTCATCTAATTCAAAATTGGGATTTGATAAGTCCAATTGAGATGCTTTAACTATAAACAATTGGGACACTTTAAACGTGATTTTCCATCTCCAATTGTCACCGATTCGAGTAATTCAGGAGTTCCAAGGTTAACAGCTGAGAAGGAGAAAGAAGATGTGAATCACAAGAAGGAGACTACACTGATTTCTAATTTTGGTTGGAGTGTTGAGGTTGAGGAAATAAGAAGTGAGATAAATCATGCTTTGGTTACTAACCTTGTTGAAGGGAATGAAAAGGAAGATGGTAAAGATGGATTTGATCTGTTCAAGGAATTTAAAATGGAAGTTGTGACATCTGAGAATGTGAAGGTAGAGAAAGATACTGGAATAGGGGGAGGTAAATCTGCAGGTATAAGAGAGGAAGGAAGTTCATGCACTGGGCAAAGGTAGGAATGTGATGATGATGCTGCCACTATTGAGGAAGAGAAGTCAAGTACTCCAGTGTGCAGATGTGAAAAGGCCTTAGCTGCTGAAAGGATTGTGATGGGATTCCTTATGAGGTAATTCAGGATATGTGTTCATCTGCTTGCAAAATTAGATTATTTGGGATTTACAAATCTAATTGACTATTGATTGATAATGAAAAGGATTTAAAGCGAATCAATGATGAACTTAAAATCAATGAATCAAATACTTTGTAAATTAAAGAAGCTTTAAAAGAAAATGATCATTAAAAAGAATTGTTTTAGAAAGAAATGTTAGATTAACACTTTGGCTGAAAGAGTTGCCCTTGCTAAATTGAAACGAGCAAACTTCAGTCAAAGTTGGACAAATGGACCATATCAGGAAAATAAACACGATGATCTATGTAAATCTCAACGGGGAGATAGGATTACAGGGGATTGGGTTATGAAAATGTAATGGTTATCCACCGCCTAGTACATACTGTTATTCTCCTATGCCTGTTCCTCATCCTTCTAATGATTTAATCAAAACAGATACTCACAGTATGTCTGCAGGTTAGAGGGTGTTAACTCTAAGCACGTTCGTGAAGACTACGACTATGGACCAACTAGTGAGCTTGGATGCACTAGTATTAGTACACTGATTGTCAGTCACCTGTGTTAGATCACAAGTCTAGTTTAAATTTTGTTTTTGTTCTAGTTCTCCAGTAACAGACTCTATTGTCTCGTGTCTCATGATGGTTCTATTTCATCTTTTAATTCAGTACATTGTAGTGATGTCTCCTCTTCTGATGATGTTTGTGATGTAACTGATCTATCTGCTAAGTCAACTGAGCAAATTTAAACCAATTGTTTTGAAAAATTCTTTTCTCATCCTGTTGGTACATGTGTCCCTATTTTCTGAACTTAATGTAATATGTCTTTAATGTCTTACACTTATGTAATAGTTGGGTACTTAATGAAATGTAAATGTTTGGTGTGATTATAATGTTTAATTTCATTAATAAGTTGTTTAATGCATATGAATTGATTATATAGGTTTGTGGTTGTTTGAACTAGTATAATTAATGAAATAATATGGAATACATTCAAACTTAGTAAGATGAAGTTCTAATGCGTCCGAATGGACCATGCGCCCCAACAGTGCTCATGCGTCCGAATGGACCATGCGCTCCAACAGTGGTCATGCGTCCGAATGGACATGCGATTAAGTGTCCATGCGCCGAAATGGTCCATACGCCTGAACAACTTTATGTGAATGACTCAGTCGCACGACTGAGCACTCAGTAGTGCGAATGGATCAACCACATGACTCAATCGCACGACTGAACCATGCAAATGGTCCAGTCGCGCCGAATGAGAAACCTAACCTATAAATACCACCTAATTCGTGGAAAAACGTAAGCATTGAACACACTTTGACTCTAGATGTACCCTAGCCGTCCACAGACTTCTAAGGTCATACTACAAGTTCATAGATCGCAGTAGATCGATTCCTAATCAATTCTTAACGTTAGATTCAATACATAATTGTTTCTACGTGCGTTCTCACTGATTGGATCGCCAATCAAATAGGATTCCGCACTGTTTGATTCGGTATACACGTTAATCATTTAGTATTTTGTTCAGTACACACGATCCCTAACAAATGGTATCAGATCTTTGGCTCTTGATTGCGTGTGATTTAATCATTTTTATACAAAAATTGTGTTTTTTCACTAAAAACGCAATCCTTTTGTGTCAAAACGGTGTCTTAGACGTCTCCTGGTAATAAAGTTCAGTTTTACCGGCATACGACAATTAGGGTTAGTGAAAATTCGAGTTTTTGCGGCCAAACCACGTTAAACCTAGAAATTTTCGAATTCCAGCAGCCTCAGTCGCACGATTGACTCATCGCATGACCTAACGCTTTCGCATACCCCATACGCACGATTGGACTCACTCGTACTCCCATTCGTACGACTAAGAACTCTATTCGGACTGACTCATCCGTATTGGTTTAGATCGCACGATTGAGCCATCCGCATAGTTCAATCGCCCGAATAGTCCAATTGCCCACCTCAATTCGCACACATAAAACATTTAGATTTAAAATTAAAGTTTAGTGAAATGGAGGACTAGTATTTAACATTTACAGCAGGAAGAGACTCACGTATACAGAACCTACTGCTACTGGAGAACGAAGTGGGAAATCATAATAAACCCCCAAAGCTCATCACGTTGGATGAATACCCACAATGGAAGCAACGTTTTATAATCTACTTAAATGGAGTAGATCCAAACCTATGGGAGTCTATAAGGCTGGCGTACAGCATGCCTGTAGGAGCTGATGGTGTCAAACTCACACTTGGTGGCATGACTGATAGAAAAAGGTGAAATACAATGCAGAGAAGAAAGTCTATGCTTTTCTTACATAGTCTACTCTGAAAGATATCTTCCATCAATCTCGGAATATACACAAGCAAAGAAATTATGGGATGCACTGGAAAAAAGGTATGACAGAAATGCATCACTCAAGGCTACGAAAGGTAAGGGTTGAAGAAGGAGTTTGATAACTTCTCTTCAATAGGCAAGGAAAGCCTGGATGACATGATCGATAGATTCTATCACTTGATGAGTGAGATGCACACTCATGGGGTAACGATGTCGATGGAAGATAAAGTGTCCAACTTTGCTGGTGGACTACCGGAGAAATGGGCTTCCTTTGTCTCAAATCTCAAACAGAATGGTATGCTAACGAAGTTAGATATCATGACTTCATTCTGAAACTGAGAGAGGAAGAGCTAAGGATGAAGTATAGAGCCTAAAAGTCTAATTATTATCAGAATCCTGTGCTATATAACACGACTCCTCAGGCGAAGACATCTGGAGCACTGCTGCAGATTACCTTTCTGTCAAGCTCAGCTAGTCCCGCTCAAGCATCTACTTCGTGGACAGAAACGTCAGCAACGTCTGGTACCCAACATATGATACCCGAAGCCAATGCAGCAAAGCTGAAGACCGAAACCTTTGGAAATGTGACAGTTGAGGTGGCTAAAAAGCACATGGATCTTTTAGCTGCTCTAGTCCACTCTTATGATGGACTAATTGCTGGAAAGATTGGGAACTATCATCTGGCTGATGAGGACTACGAGCAGGTGGACGAGATGGAGTTGGAATGGATGGATATGATGTGGGCCATAGCGAGTGCTGTCCGGCGAGCTAAGACGTTTGTCAAAAAGACTGGACAGAACTTGGTTGCAACTAAGGACACAACCTTTGGCTTCGATAAATCAAAGGTGACCTGTTTCAACTGTGGTGAGAAAGGGCACTTCAAAAGGGAGTGTGTGAAGCCAAAGAAGACTGGCAATGGGAATCCTTTTGCCTCCTTCAATCGTCAGGAGAAACCCACTAGCAGTCCTACTTCACCAAGCAAGGATCCTAAAGCCTTGACTGCTAACGAGGATGAAAGACAGGATTGGAGCTTTCGGTTTTTCTCACCGGGAGAATCCAACATCGCTAGTGTGGAAGATATAGATGACGATTTCGCCAGTGAAGGAGACATAGCAGTAGAGATCGCGATGTCCAACTCTGAAGAAACTGCATCAGTGGTCACCTACCTACCTGAAGACGTGACAACTACTACAAAGTTAGAATCACAAGCTCCAGAAACTTCAGATTCTACTTTGATGGTTGATTCTTCAGAAACCGCTCAGGTAAGTACTACTGACCAAGTGTTTAATAATCATGCTTGTTCTGATTGTAATAAACTTAGGGAAAGCATTGATTTAAATTTGCCAGGTTATTAGATCATAATGATAACTTAGTAAAGGACCTAGAACTATGCACTGAAGCTAACAGAGTTTTAAAACAAAATGAGCATAGTTATAAAGAAAATATAGACTTTAAACAAACAGCTTAGGAAACAGAAGTTGTAGCCTTTAACCAAGCTAATGACATTAGGTGCTAACTCAACTCTCTAGAGGACACTAAGAAGCAAAAAGTAGTTTTAGAAGTAGAAATTAATTCCCTAAAACAAAAACTGCATAGTTGGACTAGCTCTTCACACATAGTCTAAAACTTAGTGAGAGAAAGAAACAACAGGGAGGGATTGGGCTATAAAGTGGTTCCACCACCACATGAGATCTTGATGAACGCAAAATGTAATCCAATCAATAATAATCCAATCAAAGATCATATGGTGTCCACTCCTCATGTTAGTGACCCAGATTCCACAAGTAAATCAACTGAATCTGGCATTAAACAAGAGGAGGCCACTTCAAAGTCAAAAGGCAAAATGCCTTGTGTCAACCTTGAAAAGAGTTTGAAAAAGTTAATATTAAGTTTGGTTCAAACATAGTCAAATCTGAACCTAAAAGGAACATTAATGTTAACAAATCACGTGAATCATGCCAAAGTCTAGGAAAACAAAATGTAAAAGATGTAAAACCAGGTAAAGTAATTAAATTTGTAAAACCATACTATACATCTAACCAAGAATGTCTAAGTCCAAACATGATAAGGTCACCCGTGTGTCACCTACATCACCACAAAAACAATAAACTGTAAGTTGAAAGCATATCCTGCTATGATTTGGAGAGTACGGACACATTACGTCTCATTGTCCTTATTATCAGACACCGAGGAAGAATGTTGAACTTTCTGAACCAAAACCTAGCTCGTTGAAGATGAACTCAATGACCCCTCCTAAAAGAGACATGGAAAACAAAGTTCAACGCATCAGCCAGTCGTCTGTTTATCACAAACAGGCCTTACACAAATCTGGCTTATGGAAGGAAAAATCCTCCTCTGTATCTGAAAATGAGAACAAAATGACATCTGAGCTTCCCTCACCCTCAAATAGTCAATGGGTAACATTTATGATGTGTGATGCCTCTGGGAAACCCAAGCCAGTGAAGGCTTGGGTTCCTAACCTAAACTAATGTTTTCAAATTGGATGTGCAAGGTGTTCGATATAGTGCTGAAACCAACACGTTGATCATAGACAGCGGAGCATCCAGGCACATGACAAGAAATAGGGCTCTCTTATCAAACGTCAAACAAATCAAAGGAGGGCATGTTTCATTCGCTGGAAAAAAAGGTGGGTACATCACAGCTGAAGGGGAAGTCGGTAATCAAAAAGTGAAGTTTGACAAGGTAAACTACGTTCAACAACTTCAGAATAACTTGCTTTCTGTTTCTCAAATCTGTGATAAAAACTTTAAGGTAGTGTTTGACAATAAGAAATGCTACGTCCTGAAGAAGGACTACGTAATCCTGGAGTCTCAAGTATTAATGTCTGCCTCAAGATATAAGGACCTTTATGTCTTGGATCTATCGAAGGCCTCCACAACGGATCATGAAGTTCAGTGCTTCTTGTCAAAAGCTATTGAGAAGGAATCTATCTCCTGGCATAGGAGAATGGGACACATTAATCCAGGAAAGATGAATCACTTGATCCAGAATGATCTAGTGAGGGGAGTTAACGTCAAAAACTTCCAACTTTCGGATTTCTGTGTTGCATGCAAGAAGGGCAAACAGACGAAGAAGGCTCATAAGGAAAAGAAAGTTCACTTTATCAAACTTCCTCTTGAACATCTTCACATGGATCTGTTTGGTCCAGTTAGTAAAAGAAGTATTGCAGGTGACTTGTACTGTTATGTAGTTACTGATGACTACTCAAGATTCACTTGGGTGATGTTTCTGAAATCCAAATTAGAAACATTTGAGTCATTCAAAGAGTTAGTAACTACTCTGGAGTCCCTATACAAGTTGAAGGTACGTCAAGTGCGCTCAGACAACGGAACCGAGTCCAAGAATCAATGGATGGAGGCTTACTGCAAGGAAAAGGGAATTGTGCATCAATTCACTTCTGCCTACACTCCTCAGATGAACGGCGTTGCCGAAAGGAAGAATTGCAGCTTGATAGAGATGGCACGGACAATGCTAGCAGACTCAAAACTGTCTATCCAATTCTAGAATGAAGCGGTTGCAAATGCATTTTATACACTAAATCGGGTTCTGCTAGTTAAACGCCATGAAAGACGTGTTACGAGTTACTACAACGACGTAAACCAAATTTAGAGTATCTCGAGCCGTTTGGCGCTCCGTGCACCCTCTTGAAGAAGACTCAGGAGGTAAAATTCAGCGAGAAGGCTGATGAAGGAATCTTTCTAGGATACAACATACCGAACAAGAAGGTCTACAACAACTAAACGGGTCAGGTAGAAGTGTGGTGTGATGTTAATGTTTAAAGATACACCACACCACCTGCTAGAAAAGGACCCGCCTTCTCTTTCGACTATGATGGATTCTTCAAGTCCTTCAAAATACCACTCTCCACTTCTGATGATGAGCTAGCTACAAAGATGATGTATGATGTTCTAAACACACCAGCTCCGGAATCTACATCATCTGGCCTACAAGGCGTTTCATCTACCAACTCAGGGGGAGCACTGGCTGATAGTGACTCTTCCTCTAATAAAGAAGCTATGGAGACTGATCAGAACAATCAGGAGCAACAGGTTCCCCCTACCGATAGTCCACAAGCATCTGATATTGATGCCTCTGCATCTTCGGAACCTGAGACTCCTATTGCCTCAGATACTGAACCAAATGTTCATAATTTTGATTCTGATGTAGTTGTTCCAACCACTCCTGGTTCACGACTAAATGTATATCATCCTTTGGATAATGTCATTGGAGATATGAGGTCAGGAGTTCAGACCAGAAATCAGCTGTTCTCAGCTGACTATGCCTCGGTAATGGAAAAGGGATACCTTCACGATGGGGCATATCATTGCTTTATGACTCAGTTTGAGCCAAAGTATGTTAGTGAAGCTCTAAATGATGAGGCATGGGTGAGTTCCATGCAAGAAGAACTTCTTCAATTCAAGAAGTTAGGTGTATGGACTCTAGTGGATAGACCTAAAGGTGCTAAGGTCATTGGCACAAAATGGGTCTTGAAATGCAAGAAAGATGATCAAGGTGTGATCATTAGAAACAAGGCTCGACTTATTGTCCAAGGGTTCGACAAGTCGAGGGCATTGACTACAATGAAGTGTTTGCACCCGTGGCAAGAATGGAAGCAATCCGCATCTTCTTTGCCAATGCATCTTATATGAAGATTAAAGTTTATCAACTTGATATGAAGAGTGCTATCCTTCATGGTGAAATCATACAGACAGTGTACGTCAGTCAACCCAAGGGATTTGAGGATCCATATCATCGGGATAGAGTTTACAAACTATACAAGGCTCTATATGGGCTTCATCAAGCTCCTAGAGCCTAGTATGAGAAACTCTCGACTCATCTTGTGAAACACGGTTTTCGCAGAGGGTCATTGACTATACACTGTTTATAAAAGAAAAGGATGGAGATTTACTGCTTGTTCAAAGAACGAAGATCTATGTAAAGAGTTTGAAGCAGTAATGAAGGCTGAGTTTGAGATGAGTGCCATGGGAGAGATGAAATTCTTTCTCGAGTTACAGGTGGATCAGACACCAAAATGAATTTTTCTACATTAGACCAAGTATGTAGGAGATATCCTCCGTCGGTTTGACATGGTGAATGCTTCTGCAGCTAGGACTCCACTTGCTACAAACCATGATGTAGCACCCAACGAGAATGGTGATCTAGTCGATCCCATTATGTACCGAGGTATGATTGGATCTCTCATGTACCTCACTGCCTCAAGACCTGATATCATGTACGCAACATGCTAATGTTCAAGATATCAGGCAAAGCCAAAAGTTAACCATCTAATAGGGGTCAAAAGGATATTCCGTTATCTGAAGGGTACACCAACTCTAGGGTTGTGGTATCCTCATGACAATGATTTTGAGCTTACAACGTATAGTGACTCGGATTACGGTGGCTGCAAGATTGACTACAAGTCTACATCAGCGGAATATTAATTCTTTGGAGGTGAATAGTGACCTGGCAGTGTAAGAAGCAAACATCGGTTGCATTGTCAACCTATGAAGCCGAATACGTTGTTGCTGTAAGTTGCTGTTCACAAATCATTTGGATTCAACAGCAAATGTGGGACTACGGTTTGCATTTCTCATCTACTCCTATTTTTGTTGATAACTCTACTGCAATTGCAGTAACTAAAATCTGGTCCAACATCAAAAGACCAAACACATCGGTATAAAATATCACTTTATACGTGATTGTTTTGAAAAGAACTTAATCGATGTGATTAAAATAAATACTGATTTTCAACGCGTTGACTTCTATACAAAGGCTTTTGACAAACCACGTTTTCTATATCTGTTAGAGGTCAACGGTGTTAAAAAGAAAAGTGATGTAATTCCCGATGATGATCATGTGTAGTCTGATGAGTCTTATCCATTTTTTAATTTTTATTATCTTTATTTATTTGTTTAATTTTAAGTAGTTTTTATACATTAATGTTATTCGGTCGCCTATTAAAATCCTAAAAAGCGTAAATCGTTACGGTTGTAGAATTTTAGGGGGAGAATAGGTCAGTTAGTAACATTAGCAAAAAAACAAGGGAGAAGGAGAGGCTGGCTGATAGAATGTAGATCGTATCTGTGACACCGATTCAATGACTTTGAAAAATGATAGTACATAGGTACAACTCACTTGGGACTTTAAAAGATTAAATAAAATAATATTCGAAGTTCAAAGTATAAGTCTGTGTAGTCTGAGCAATATAAAAGGAAAGATGATAGTAAAACTAGCTACTACTAAGGTAACACAAAGAAAGTAGACCTAGAGGTTGTTAGACCACAGATGATATGTCGGTAGATTCAACGCAATAGACGATTAGACCTTATTGGTGATCCCAAGAACAAACTAAGTTGTTCGACAAGCTGTGGGTTAACATCTTATTCCTGGTTAACACAATCAACAAATTCCAATAAGGGGTGACGAGCAGAATAAATGCCACAAATGTGTGCGTAAGACCAAAATATGAGCAAAAGCAATCAAACTAATAACTTATGTTGTTGGTGAGGACTATGCAAAAAGATAAAAAATGCTCAAACAAGAAGAAAGGTTATGCGCCTCTCTGTTGTGCGGTGGCACTGACCTGAGGATAAGCATAACCTATATATTTTAGACTTCATTGTTGTTTTCCGCCTCTTGTTGTGCGGTTGCACTGACCTGAGGCTTGGCTTCTCTCTGAAAGTTCTAAGAATAGTTTCTTCTTGAAAAATTACCCTGAGACCGCGAAAAATCTCTTGAGGAATGTTGATTACCATATAAGTGTGGATCCACAAATGCCTGTTGAAATAATCAAACCTAAACTATCACCATTCTGTTTCAAAAGTCTGTATATGGTTTTAAGAGGACCAGTATACTAACAATCATCATGGCTGCAATACTTGAAGTCCAAATCAAGGTGGGATCTAATAGTACTAGTATGATTTCCTAAACTTGCTAACGACTCTAGATGAAAAACAAGAATTGAGCATCAAAATGTGTTGATAACATGTCCCAAATGATTTGACTCGCCTGTATGATTCCAATTTGAAATGGTCTAGTTATGGTCAAAAGTAATTGAAGCTGCCTACTCCGGAACCGAATCCATTAGGTATCTATCTTAGGATTTATACGTCACACAAAAATACAAAAAAACAAAAAAGTCAAAAACAAGTCTACTTTTGTATTTTAGTTTAAGTCTTTTATTTTGTTTCAATTTAGTCAATTCAGTTTGTTTGATATCGGACTACATCATGGAATTCAGTAAGGGAGTTAATCATCTAAAAAGGTCACATCTCAGGTGACCACACATGCTTTTCAACTGTAAAACCAGTCACGTCTGAGGTGACAAATTTGTTTAAAAGGATCACGTCTGAGGTGATCAAAAGTTTGTTTGAGTTAAAATGATCATGTTTGAGATGATCAAATGCACATAAAGTTTAATCAAAAGTTAGAAAGGGTTAAGTGAGAAATGGTCATAAAGTCAAAATCATGAGTATGATCCAATCGCACGAATGGACCATGAGTATGGACCAACCGTGCGAATGAACCATACTAATGCACTAAACAGCCGAATGGC
Organism: Flaveria trinervia; assembly: GCA_025506515.1. NCBI lineage: Eukaryota > Viridiplantae > Streptophyta > Magnoliopsida > Asterales > Asteraceae > Flaveria > Flaveria trinervia. The sequence goes on from CM046441.1 coordinate 58,871,656, forward strand.
ACATGAGTATAGGCCATTCATCTGAATGGCTTGTCAGAATGAACCATTTGACCGAATGAAAGTGTGCGAATGAGTCAGTCGCCTGATTGAAGTCCCGTCGGCCGACTGAATATAGTCGACTAAGCCAATCGCACGACTGAGGTCCATTCGCCCGAATGAACCGAGCGAATGGGTTCAGTCGTCCAAATGAAATCTTATTTAGTATAAATAGGGCCACAATCAATCGCATTCAACTCATCACCCCCTAATCGCCCTCGTATCGCACAGACTACCGTTACGTTGCCCAAATTTCCTTAGACCAAAAATTCTGATTTAAGTTGATCTTCTAATGTTTTTGAGTGATTATACAGGTACAATGGGTTGGAATCTCATTGAAATCTGATAGAATGGTACCCTAATTTGGGAATGTCGACCCACACAGGAACCGAACCACTTAATGGACTAATAACCTAACTTAACAAAGTAAAATGTTAATATTAATATGATTAGGTTATTAGTTATGTGATTGTGAGTTGAATGAACCAAAACACGATGTCTGACTTTGAGTTTTGGTCCAAATTCGTACTTCTGTTGATTAAATAGTGGGCCATGCGAAGGGACACACGGATGAACTTCAATCGTTTGATTGAGTGGTTTGAATGACTCATTAGCCTGAATGAGTGATGCAAATGAGCTCAGTCGGCTGACTGAACCATTCACCTGCTCATTCACTAGATTGAACTCAATGGCATGTTTAATCACCCGATTGAATCCAGTCGCATGACAGGACAACCGACTGAATCCAGTCGCATGGTTTAATCGCATGAATGAACTAGAATGAATTCAACCATGTTAATTAGAATTGATTTGTGTCGTGTGGTTAGCTAATGTCTATATGTTGCGTGTTATAGATTGATGGCTGATAGATGGTCTATCAACCCCAAGCACAACATCTGTGCTCCCTTAGACTCCACAACTCGGAATGGTGTCGAGTTTGCAAGGATTCGCTTTACTTAGGCGATCAAGGATCCACCGGGCTATTTCTACACCATGCACCCCTTACAGGTCTATACAACAGGCCTTCTGGGAGAATGCATTGGTTTACCGATCACGTGAGCCGTACTACATAAGGAGTTCTGTCTTTGGTTTGGACATAGAGATCACGGTTGAAGACATTCAGCGTGTACTTGGGTTGGGAGATGATACAGGCCATCCCACCACTTCAGCCATTGACGGTGAGAGGGTGCTTCATGAGGATGAAGTATGCTGGGGATATAAACGCAGGTGTGCTCAACAAGAGCAACCTGTGTCCCCAGAACAACTACTTGGCACACATCATCCTCAAGTCCCTAGAATCACGAAGGGGTGGGTTTGATGACCTGTCAGACCAGATTTTGAATGCCTATGTGGCACTGGTTCTGAACCACCCCTTCATTTTTCTATCATGATCGTCTCCTAACTCATAGAGAACTTGGAGGTGAAGGGCAAAGAGGGTTTCTGCATGTACCCTAGGTTCTTACAGATGATATTTGATGAGATGCTGCCCACACTGCCAAAGGAGATCCACAATGCTATGGCATTAGAGATTATGGATGATACGACGCTGGGTCGTATGAAGGTATACCAGGGAAAGCAAGTCAAGCCTCAGTAAAGAGATTATAGGCCATCTGGCCAAGGTGGACTATGTGGCACCAATGTGGCATAAATGGCGTCACGTAGACAGTGACTCGGATGTTGAGCAGTTAGAGCTCCCGGAGGATGACTCCGACAACGATGACATCGGTGATGGTGGAGTTGTAGGGCCCACTCAACCGACGGCCCCCACTGCTGATACAGCATCTCCAGCACCCACCCAAGGGGAGACAGAGGCTGTAGGGTTCCATCAGGATTTCCAACCGAATGAGGAAAAGGAGTCGGACGAGGAGCCTCTGACATGAACGGTGGGTAGCAAGGTTGTTGCCACCGAGCGAGGGCTCTAGGCGGTTGGTGAACGCCCTGGCGAGTCGGGAGAGGCTGACACTAATCCTACTTATGCTCCCGATCAGCCAAGCAGTTTCCAGGGGGAGCATCCACCTCGAGGGGATCGAGGAAGAAAAGGATGGCTCAGCCCCACGGGTTGAAAAAGAAGAAGAAGAAGAGGGGGATCTTCATAACCACCACCTTTGCTTCCACCACTTCCACCACTCCACTTACTACCACCACTCACCTACTACCACCACTCCACCTACATCCACTCATCCACCTACTACCACCACTGCTGCCATCCTATCTACCACACCCACTCCACCACCCCCTTCATCTATACCACCCCTAATCTTCACCACTGCCACCACCATTACCACTAGCCACCATGCCGGACCATCATCATACCCCTCCTACCCATCTGGATCCTCTCTACCTCCTAGTGGGGTAGAGAAACAGCTCTCGGCACTTAACCGTATGATGCTGAAGCTATTGGCTGTCGATGACGAGAAATCTGCTCAGATTCGACAGCTAGTAAACCTTACTGCTGCCCAATCTATGTAGATATCTCAGCAGGCACAACAGATAAAGCAGCAGGCCCAGCAGATGGCTACACAGAGTTTAGAGATCTCCCAACTCCGAGAGCAGCATGCCCAATCAGCAAAACGGATAGAGGAGTTGGAGGCGACAAACAAGACCATTATGTTGCGGCTCAAGGGATCAAAGGATGAGCCCTTAAAGATCAAGGAACGAGATGGAGACGATGGTGATGATGACAGTGATAATGATGATGATAATGGTGATGACATTGACGATGATACTGATGTTGGTGATGATGCGGGTGATGATGATGTCGATGATGATGAAGATGACACATCTGCTGTAGGTGCCACATTTGCAAGTGAAAGGAGGACAAAGAAAGCACAAGATCAAGGTGCCTCCACATCCACCCCGTCAGCAGAGGAGCATATGATCCAAGACAAGAGTAATACTTAGCTTTTTTTATGTTATTTAAATCATATGTATTTGAATCTTGTATCACATTAATGTAATGAATGTTTATATTTAATGTTGATATTTATGTCTTGATTATTAACTAATGATTGTTGTGTTACATGTCTAAATCAAGCAGATCAAAATTTTTAGAGGGATGAACATGATGTTGCTCCCCTCCAACAGATCAAGACTCAGCTCACGATGATTCTTGATGTGCAGGGAATAGTCAGGAGATCGGTGATGTACACTCCTGAAGAAGGAGAGATCATTCCAATCTTATTGATGAGCAAATTGTTGAAATGTTCAAGCTAAATCCTGATAAGATTGTCAAGGATGCTCCAATAGTCCGAGTGAAAGTGACGATGAGCTCAACGACGTTGATGAGATCGAGATAGAAGATGTCACAGATCAACACTATCTAGAGTATACTGACATTGAAGGTAATGGCGTTCCCAATCTGGGAGACAACCTTGTTAGTAAAAATTTTGAGACTCTGAATAGAATCGAAGCAGAGTCAGACAAGAAAAAAGACACAGCCCAAGCCTCTAAAGCTAAAGTTAATATCAGAAAGGCTGAGTGAGCTGCTTTCTTTGAAGAAATAAGAGCCCACGCGGTGCTTCAACGTCAACTGCCTACACAAGGTGTATAAAGTGAAGAAACATCAAAAGGTGTCGGGCAGAATCATAGCATGGGCATATTTTGAACATCTCAACATTTATGCAGTTAAACGTGAGAAAGGGATCAAGTACTTTAGGTTCCCACACGACCTGAAGACTCTTCCTTGATTTGAGCTGAACCAGTTAGCGAAGCTGAAATTGCTATACGCTGATCCATGCAAGATGTCTGGATGGTTTGAAGCAGCTCTTAAAAAAAGCACCACACCAGATGGGTCAACTTCAAACCTCAACAGCCAACGAGGTATCTCAGACGGTCAGAGGTTGATTCCATTACTGGAAAACCGAAAATAATGCTGAAGTGGAGTCCACCGCGAACAATGTCAAAGATCCCTCTACGGGAGATGCCACAAGACTTCACTCCACACTTCAAATAGTGGTACTATGATTAGAGGACTGGAGAGGCAGTCATAGTCTTGAATAAGGATGGTGTTATGGAAACCATCAGGGTGTTTGACCCTATGTGGCTTACAAACTTGTCTGCAGATCATGTTTATAGATTGTACAAGTGACCATTTTTCTATGACTCTCAAGATATTGTAGAAGCTCTACAATTTCAGAACTTTATAAGACTCTGTTTTTCTTTTGAGATACACGCAGGCGTCACAAGAGAAGAGAAGTACAAGAAGTATGAAGAGGTTATGCAGATGGTAAGACATTAGATGGAACTAGGTTCAAGGGGGAGTTTGTAGGTACATGTGTCCCTAGTTTCTGAACTTAATGTAATATGTCTTTAATGTCTTACACTTATGTAATATTTTGGTACTTAATGAAATGTAGATGTTTGGTTGTGATTATAATGTTTAATATTTCATTAATGAGTTGTTTAATGCATATTGAATTGATTATATAGGTTTGTGGTTGTTTGAACTAGTATAAATAAATAATATTGAATACATTTAAACTTACTAAGATGAATGTATCATGCGTCCGAATGGACCATGCGCCCCAACAGTGTTCATGCGTCTGACTAGACCATGCACTCCAACAGTGGTCATGCGTCTGACTAGACCATGCACTCCAATAGTGGTCATGCGTCCGAATGGCCATGCGACTAAGTGTCCATGCGCCTAAATGGTCCATACGCCTAAACAACTTCATGTGAATGACTCAGTCGCACGACTGAACACTCAGTCGTGCAAATGGATCAACCGCAATACTCAATCGCACGACTGAACCATGCAAATAGTCCAGTCTCCCGAATGAGAAACTAAACCTATAAATACCACCTAATTCGTGGAAAAATGTAAATTGAACACACTTCGACTCCAGACGTACCCTAGCCATCCAGAGACCTCTAAGATCATACTCCAAGTTCATAGATCGCAGTAGATCGATTCCTAATCAATTCTTAACGTTAGATTCAATAACAATTGTTTCTACGTGCGTTCTCACTGATTGGATCGCCAATCAAATAGGATTCCGCACTGTTTGATTCGGTATACACACTAATCAGTTAGTATTTTGTTCAATACACGATCCCTAACACATCCCATTCCATCTTTCATTCCATCAAATATGTCTTTATCTGATGAAAGAATTTCATCTTCGTCTGAAACTAGTACCAGTGGAACTAGTTCTGCTGGTACGTCGGACGAAGATTCATCTATTTTTGTAAATAATAATTCTGGTTCAAATAAACTTCGACCTGTTGGCATGTATGAGACTTTTAGTGACATTGATTCTAGTTATCTGAATGTGATGAGGAAATTATCATTGATCTTATTCTTACCTTATCATATCATAGACCTAGACACAAACCTCATTGTTTTAGGTGTGGTCAAGAGGATCATCTTGTCAAAAATTGTCCTTCATTGCTTAATAGACATCTTAATAGGAACTATTTTGGAAATAAATTAGCAAAATTGGTTAATAATTTCTTTTGCAAAAAATCTACTTCATCCAAAGATAAAGTGGTTCAATCATGGGTTCCTATTGCACCGTGTTAATCTGTTCTTTATTTCATTTTAGGAGTCATCCACTAAAATTGTGAATAGCATGTGGCATGTAGATAGTGGTTGCTCCAAACATATGACAGGGCTGAAAGACTTACTGACCAATTATCAGATTATTGATGGAGGATATGTTGCTTTTGCTGGCGACAAAAAGGGTGGAAAAATGATTGGATAAGGAGAAGTTTCTAATGGTTTATTAACCTTGGAAAAAGTGAACTATGTTCCTGAGCTAGCATTTAATCTTCTGAGTGTCTCTCAAATCTGCGATAAACACATTCCTGCCTTGTTTAAATCTGATGAATCTTTATTTTTAAAATCAGAGTTTGATATTCCCGATGATTTGATTCTTATGCGTGCTCCTAGAAAACATGATACTTATCTTCTTGATATGAACTCCAGCGATTCAATGTCTACATTAACCTGTCTTCTTTCTAAAGCTTCAACCTTTGAATCTCTCTTATGGCATCGTCGATTGGGCATGTTAATTTTAAAATAATAAACAAATTAGTAAAAAACAATCTCGTGAGAGGACTTCCTCAAAAGATTTTCCTGTTAACGAAAAATGTATGGCGTGTGCCAAGGGCAAACAACACAAAAAACCACATAAGCCTAAACTTGAAAACAACATAACTTGTCCTCTTGAGCTGTTACATACTAATTGTTTGGCCCAATTAGCGTTAAATCTATTGCTAAAAAATCTTTTTGCCTTGTTGTTACAGATGATTTCTCCAGATATTCTTGGGTGAGATTCCTTGCTCACAAAGGAAAGGTTGCTGAAGAATTACAAAAATTAATTCTTTCAATCGAGACAATAAGCAAGAGAAAGGTTATGGGTCTGAGAAACGACAACGGCACTGAATTCAAAAATCAGATTCTCGACTCATTCTGTGCTCAAAAGGGGATTGTAAGACAGTTTAGTGCTGCTAGGACACCTCAACAGAATGGTGTAGCTGAACGAAAGAATCACACTCTCATTGAAGCTACACATACAATGCTGATAGAATCTTCTTTACCCATTATCTTCTGGGCTAAAGCTGTAAATTGTGCTTCATATGTTTTAAATTGAGTGTTGATTGTCAAGGATAAGATGAAGACTCCTTATGAACTCTTTCATAGAAGGAAACCATTAATTGACTTCTTTCGACCATTTGGATGTTCATGCACTCTTCTAAACACTCAATCATAGAAAACAAGTTTGGTGTTGTGTCTAATGAATGTTACTTTGTCGGATACTCTTTTTCTCAAAAGGCATATCCAGTTTATAACAAGAGAACACATATCGTTCAAGAGTCGTTCTTTGTTGATTGGCAGGAGTCTAACTCTTCTGATGTTCGATCTGAACCAGCATGGTTCTTTGACTCAAATACTGTGTTTAATTCATTCAATCTTCCAGTTTTCGACGATGATGCGTCCACTCCAAATGTTCAAACCAACATTATCTCTTCCACTACATCACCTGTCCATTCCACTCCATCTGCAAATGATACCATTTCAGCTGATGTTGGTTCATCTTCTCCCTTGTCAGATTCTTCTTCACCAACATCTTCTTCCTCATCACCTTTATCTATTCCCTCATAACCTATTCCCTCTATCTCTCCCTTATCTAATCCTACACAATCTGTGAGTGAAACTTCTCCTCACACTTTTCCTTTAGACACCGACTACAAAACTTTGAATAATCATCCCCTTGATAATGTTATTGGATCTACCACTGATGGTGTTCGGACATGTAGTCAATCTGGTTTGATTAATATCTGTCTCTTTTCCTGCTTCATTTCTCAAACCGTCTCAAAAAATGTGCACGTCGCTCTACTGGATCCATGTTGGGTGGAGTCAAGCAACTGGAGCTTTAACAATTCAGAAAGCTAAAGTATGGACCTTGGTTGACTTGCCTCCCAACAAATGCCTAATTGGTACTAAATGGGTGTTTAAGAACAACCAGATGATCGTGGTGTGGTGATGCGTACTAAGTCTAGACTGGTTGTGCAAGGTTTGGCTTAAGAAGAAGGGATTGACTATGCTGAAGTCTTCACCCCTGTCGCCCGTCTTGAAGCAATCACCATCTTTCTCGCTGATGCTGCCTATAAACAGTTCAAGGTCTATTAGATGGAGTTTAAATGAGCTTTTCTTTATAGAGACATTGATGACGAGATATTTGTATGTCAACACCAGGTTTTAAGGATTCTGACTTTCCTGATAAAGTCTACAAGCTTGACAAATCTCTTTATGGTCTTCATCAAGCACCTCGAATCTGGTATGAGACCCTGACACAGTATCTCTTGAGTATGGTTTCTCTTATGGTACCATCGATATGACTCTCTTCAAAAAGGAAGTGAAGTGTGTGAAATGCTTTTTGTCCAAGTTTATGTTGATGATATTATTTTGGATCTACAAATTCAGTATTATGTCAGGAGTTCGAACAAGTGATGCGTCAACGATTTGAAATGAGCATGATGGGAAAAATGTACTTCTTTCTTGGTTTCCAAGTTAAACAAAAGCAAGAAGGAATTCTTATTCATCAGGAGAAGTATATTAAAGAAATTTTGAAGAAATTCAAGATGGACAACGCATCTCCTGAAATGACCCCATTTACCGCTCAGACTTGTCTCACTCCTGATGAGAATGGGAAACCTGTTGATCCTCATCTCTATAGGTCTATGATAGGTTCTCTTATGTATCTTACAGCCAATCGTTCTGATATCACTTTTGCTATAGGATACTATGCTCGATATCAGTCGGCTCCAAAAGAGTCTCATAAGAAAGCTGTCAAGAGGATATTTCATTATCTCAAAGGCTCATCTCGCTTAGGTCTATGGTATACTTATGGTGGGAATTTTGATTTACATGCTTATTCTGACAGTGATTCTAATGGTTGCAAGTTAAACAGAAAATCGGTGTCCAGAGGGTGTCAATACCTTGGTAATTGTCTGGTGTCTTGGCAGAGCAAGAAATAGACCACTGTCTCTCTTTCTACAGGCGAAGCAGAATACATTGCTGCCTCAAGTTGTTGTTCCCAAGTTCTTGATACAACACCAAATGATTGATTACGGAATTAACTTCCTCCACACAGCGTTGTTTTCTAACAACAAAGCAGCCATTGGGATTGCAAAAAATCCTATTCATCATTCCCGAACCAAGCATATTGAAACTCGGATTCATGCAATTCGTGATGCCCAAGAAAAGGGTTTTATTGATATTATACCCATTGACACAAAAAATCAAAAAGCAGATCTTTTCACAAAACTTTAATAAACCCTGTTTTTATGAATTGATCTCTATGCTTGGGTTAATATCCTTTTGAAAATTCTTTTTATTAAAAAATAATAAGAAAAAAATATTAATATATATAAAAGTAATAAATAATAAATTTTGGGAGGGTATTTCTATAATAAGGGTATTAATTTTGGAAATGACGAGAAATGATTTTTTATCCTCGAGATATGATATTTCTTGCATAATTGGTACTTAAAATGAGAAATGATTGTAATTGATGTTGTTATGTGTTTCATATCTTCATAATAAAAAATTGCTCAAACAAACAAATTCTCTAACGATATGTTTGATAGACTCAGCCTGACAAATAAAGTATACCGCAGTATCATGATTTAAATTAAAATATATGATTAAGGATGTCTAGATTTACGCGATCATTTTGGCCTGCATGGAAACTGAGTCCCGACAAAAATTGGATTAAGAATTGATCTTTCACCCACCTTGATGCAAATCATATAAACCATATCCTTGCGCCATGATTGGTGTATTTTAGTGTCTTGTGTTTGTGCTTATCTCCTCTGATGTATGGTGGTACTGACCTGGAGTGATGATCTTCTCTTCTGTACGGTGGTACTGACCTGGAGCTCTCATCGGCACATGATTAAATGGTCATCTCCTTTGTATACGCAAGTATAGACCTGGAGCTCTCACCTATTTGATCTAATCTGTATCACTCATCTAAATGATAATTTGATATCCGAATGCAATATTTTAATAATAATCACTTGCACAATAATGCACAAATATTTCTCTATAAAAGATCGTTTCAAAATTCAAGAAATCCTAAGGTTGGGTGAGGGTTTTTGCCAAATGATTGTGGGGGTCCTAACATTCTAACGCATCCAATCGAACCTTAACAAATCATATGCTGTTTGTTGAAAAAGATAAGGCGTGGGTTTAAGTGAACAAACATATCAACAATCGTTATGGATCTATTTTTAGAAATTCAAAATCATTCAAAGAATGTGATTAGATTCTGATATCAATATGTTCTGATTACCGGTCGATGATCTACTTCATCTTTGTGCTATATTTATCTTGAGGATGTGATCTCCAATCTATCTTGAGCTCTGTTATGTTTGCCTTGTATTTAAAAAAAAATAAAAAAAGGATGCAGCGAAACTATTTTCGCTATGTGTTTCGCTACACAAAATTGCAATTTCGCTTAACATTCTCATTATAAGCGATGTCATTTTGATCTGAATTTCGTCTGATGAAATTGCATCTTCGCCTAGCGAAACTGCTGTTTTGTCTGGTGAAACTATAGTTTCGCAGTAGGCGAAACTATTTGCTATTTAAGTCCTTCTGCTAAATTACCTTCTCACACTTTCACACTTTCAAAACTTCCTCCCTCTTAGGGCTTTTCCGTAACTGTTTCTGTGGATTTGTGTTTGTTGCTTGTTGATTAAGCGTTTTGGTTGTTTTCTGTTCGCATGTGAGTTTCAAACCTTGGACATTCTTTAAAACTCGTTAATAATTACACATTCTACGTCTATTTGATTGTGTCTCTTTGGTGTCTTCGCTGTTCATCCAGCACAACTACCATTTATCCTGCGAAACTGAACGAAAGTTCTTCTCATTTCAGTGAAACTATGAGGTTATGCTGTCCATGCGAACCTAACAGTTTCGCCGACCTAGATTCAATTTCGCCGGATTTGAACATAAGATTGTACAGTTTCGCCCGGTAAAAACTATCTTTCTTGGTCAGCGAAATTGATATGTTTTATCTAGCGAAACAACATTTTCTCCTGCCAAAACTGGCAGCGAAACTACATTTTCGCCAGAAGAAACTGTCAGCGAAACTATTCTTTCGGCAAATTTTTTTTAAAATTTTCCTTTATTCTTTTTAATTCCTTAAATTTTTATTCAACTTATCTGGTCTCTTCTTAGGATCAAATGGCTAACTTAAAGTTCGATGAGCGGAATAATATTCCTGCTATTCTGGATGACACACATCCTAAAACGGCTGGGTTCAGAGACTGCACTAGATGGCTGCAAAAATCACCCATAGCTTATGCCATATCTCATTCGACCACCATTTATGATCTTCAGATTAGAGGTTTTTGGAGATCTGCAGAGTACGATACACAAGGAAATTCACAAAAATTACTGCTAAAGTCGTAGATCACGAGGTGACCGTTACTATTGAGACCGTTTCGAGGATTTTGAGATTAGAAGAGGATTCTGGAGATGAAGTTACTATGACAGATTCGGAGGTGTTCTAGGCCTTTAGAAGCATGGGATATGAGGGGCCAGCTTTTGGTTCCCGTAAGGAGATCAAAAAGTCATTTCTGTCCAAGGAGTGGAGGTTTATTGCTCATGTTTTTATCATGTGTCTTGATCACCATAAAGGTGGATCATACGGAATAAACATTGATTGGGCGAAGGCAATGGTGTTATGTTGTAAAGGAGAGAAGGCCAACATTGCCAAACTGATTTTTGCTTGCATGGCTGAGAACGTGATGGCCCTGAAGAAAGACAAATGGCTATTATATCCTTATTTTCTTCAGATGATCTTTGAGGATCTTATACCTAATGTACCAAAACATGGAGAGGTAAAGAGGCTGGTATAAATGAACCCTCGCATTTTGCTGATTGCTATGCCATTCGCCACGATTTCAGTGGAAAGATCACCCATCTTTGGGAAAATATGTATCCTCTAGAGCGATGGAGTTATATTAAATGGGTGGATGAAACTGAAAACAAAAGGGCTGAAGAAACCAGGGTACAGCAAACTAAAGCAACAAAGAAAAGAAAAAGATATGCCAAGAAGAAAGATTATGACTTTGAGGAAGACATTGTTGAACAAGCTAAAGAAATAAGAGTAGAGAAAGAAAGAAGGTCAAAGAAGAAAGCCGATACTGCTCAATCTGAGAGACGGTCCAAACAGAGACATGAAGGATTCACTGAAAGAAAGGAGGAAAGAGGAAACCTTGATAAAGACATGATTCAAAATCAGAATACTTCCTTGGCAATAAACTGAGCATGATCAACACCAAACTTACAAACCAAGAGATTAGAGAAAAGCAAAGGATGAGGTGATAGAGGTATGAAGAAGATGCTTGTTGATCAAAACCGATTACTAAAAAGTTATTTGAGGAGATTACACATCTGAAAGCGGCAGCCGGCCTGCCTGATCAACTAACTCAATCTGAGTTAGATAATCTGACTGACACTTCAAAGTATCCATTTCTGAATGTGGGTACTTCATCCAATGCAGGAGAGGGCACATCTAGTGCAACAACCACTGATGCTGGAGATTGTGAAACCAGAACTGAGGATGTTGAAAGAGAGAACGAAGAAGAAATCTATGTGGCTGGATTCGTTGAGATGGGTCTTGATGTCGAGAAAGATTTAGTGGGTGAAGAAGTAATAAGAGAAAAATCTATGGAAAGAAATGTTGAAATTGAGAAAGGGTTGATTGATGAAGAAGAAGATGATGAACAACTCATAGACTATGATTCTGAACCAGAGTTCTATGAGGTTGATGAGCGACCTCTAATCTATGTTGCAAAGAAGGGGAGGATGCTGAAGATGTGTTTGAGATGGACAGGCGGATTGGTCTAAAGGAGAAGGAACCAGAAGAACTCACTCCCTTATTCCAACATTTGGGAGGGTTGAGTAAACAGGAGGCAGACAAGAAGATTATTAGCTGGGCTTACAATCCTGGGCTAAACATGTTTATGATTAAGAGGAGGGGAGGTCATATCAGTTATTTGCATAAGATGAAGGCTTTTAAGTCCTTGCCTAAATGGGACCTTAGGCGTCTGGCAGCTCTAGCACTTCTAAATGCACATTTGAGTGAGAGAGCCACTCTTCTGCTGAAAGAAATACAGAACAGGCTTCATGACAACTTTGAATCATTTGGTTTCATGAAGGCAGAACGGAGAAGGTCAAAGAAAGACAAGGATTGGCAAACGAGAAAGGGGCGAATTGTTCTGAGAATTAACCGCCAAAGACAGTTAACAGAGTGAGATTATCTGATCCCCTTCCCCAACAACAACAGGATTTCGAGAAATGGTTCTATGATAATAATACTGGAGAAGTTGTGATTAGGGTTAAGAATGGAAAAGAATTTAAAGTTTTTGATCCTATGGAATTGTTTAGCTTCTGTGACGAAGATTTATTGGTGTTGTGTGAAAATCACACATAGGCAGGGTTGGGGAAGAGACTCAGAAAGAAGCTAGTCTTTTTATGAATGTAGCCAACAAGATTAGAGGGTGAGGTCTGAGGTGAAGAAGTTAGCTGAAAGGGTAAGGGCTCAAGATGACCTTGACATGGATATTCAAGATTTGGCAAAGCAGTTTAAGAGGGCTAGTGCTCATCGTGATGGAGTAGTGATGCAGGAGGAAACCATAAAGAATCAGGTGCTTAAGCTTCAGAGGGAGATGTTCCAGGAGATGATGAAGATAATCTAAAGCGACAAAAGACATTGGAGATGCAGAGAATAATCAAGCCGAGTGAAGATGGTGAGGTCCAACCTAGGGGGAGTATTGAAGATCTGTGTAGGTTAGACTTACCTTTAGTTTAGTTTGTTTACTTTTAATTGTAATAGGTCTTTTGTTAGTTTTCTTTTGTAAGTTCTTAGATTTATGTAGTTTGGCAGTCTAGCGAAACTGTGAGCGAAACTATAAGTTCGCTCATAGTTTGTTGTTTTGTTCGTCTGACGAAACTGCTGTTTCGTCTGGTGAAACTATATTTTTGACAGTGCAGTTAGCGAAACTGTCTGCGAAACTATAGACTGCTATATATTGTTTTGTTTCTTCTCTTGGTAGGTAAGCTTGCAAAAACCCTAATCTATTATCATTGTTACAAGTAACCATTTCAAACAATTAATACACAGAATTATCCTTGTGCTTTATGTTATTGATTATCATTGATCATTGTCTTATTACGAATGATTTCTCATTGTGTTCAATCCTATTTGATATTGTTGTTTAGTGTATTTTTTGGATATTAAACAATTCTTAATATCATTTGCACTGTTGTACGATCACATGAACCAACATATATATATATGTATATATATGTATATATATATATACTTATATATACTTATATATATATATATATATATATATATATATATATAAATTTATATATACACGTATATATACATATATAAGTATTATATGTATATATATATATATATATGTATATATATGTATATATTATATATGTATATTATATATATATATATATATATATATATATATATATATATATATATATATATATATATATATATAATATATATATATCAGTATATATATAAATATATGTATATATATATTATATATATGTATATATATAGATGTATATATATATATAAATATATGTATATATTATATTGTGACATCCGGTAGATTTCCGTTACCAAACTCCGTTAGTTCCGTTGAGTCTTGCATACACGTGTTGTAAACACACACTAGTTGTCGTTTAACGTTGGTGACCTAATAATAATTAACAATGATAAATTAATGATAATCTAACTGACAATTTGACTATTGTATCATGCTTAGGTGTTTGCGTGGTTTTAAATGCTAAATAGGAAATTAACCGCGTAACGTGGAAACGTGCCTATAAATTCGTATGTCTTGTATTTTTTTAAAGATAAAATATATAATGATTATCATTAGTTTATATCTTTATATTATTAAGTTAAAAACACTTTACAAAGAGTTTAAAAGCTTAAATTTTATAAAATACAAATTACAAGGGTTTAAATGGTAATTAGGCAAAATTAAGTTAAATAAAACAAAACCCTAGAGCCCTCCCCCCACACCCTTTGGCCACGACTCCAACTCTCACACCCCCTCTCTTGCGAATTCGACCAAGAACAAGCATTAAGGCATCGGATTTGTTCGATTTCAGGCCATACAATAAGTTAGCAACATCAAATCGTGTTCCTTTGCAAGAATTAAGGTTAGTTTTGGTGTTTTTTATGGGATTTGCATGTTGGCCGAACCCTAATTCGTGAATGGGTATTCATGATGTCGAAATTGATGTTGTTTGATGATGTTAGTATGTTAGTTAGATAGTATACATGTTATTTAACATTGATTATGCAAGAATGATACGTTTTTAATAGTTTGATCATGAACTTTGATTCTAGATAAACCCTAATTTTAAAATTGATGTGATTATGTGGGATTGATGATTGTATGATGATTGTATGATGAATGTATGATGGTTAGTAGGTTGTATGAATACTAGGTCACATTGATCTTGCAAGAAATTGATGAATTGAAGTTGGTGTTCATAGGTTACTAATAATAGTAACTTTATTTTCATGATATGATGATTTGATGATGGATTTATATTGTTAAAGGGTTTATGATGATGATTAGGTGCTAGATTGTTGATATGAATGCTAGAAACCTTGGAATGGATGTTGTTGTTCATATCTTTCCAAAAGTGGAAACTTTTGTTCATGATGATTGATGGATTATGATAATGGGTATTATTGATCATGCTTAGATGTTGATATGAACTTTAATTGGTATATTATTAATGAATTCATGAATACACCGAGTGTTTGATAGAGTTTGGAACGTACTTTCCCAAAAGGGAAACTTTATTTGCACAAAGTTTGAAAGATGATAGTTTGAACATGGTTGGGATATTAGGAACATGTTAGTATGCTCATGGATGATTTCTAATGTGGTACAATATGTTAATTTAGTTGTATGGAATGCTTGGATGATCATGTGTGATGTATGGACTTTGATGATCATGTATGATGTTGAAGGTTGATTAGTAATTAAGGCATCGTGTTTGGGACTGGAAATTGATTATTGTGGTGTATGTTGAATGCAATGAACATGGTTAATGAATATGATTATGATCATCATACACGCGTGCGAATCTGAGGACCCTACTTAGTAGAATTAGCAGGGTTTAGGGTGTGAAGTCGTGAGTGGCTTCACAGGGCATGTAGTGTGTGAGTTGATCTTTGTGTGGCATATTAGTTATGTTATAACTAGTTGGCATGTTAATGTTTTAGCTTCGCATGACTTGTATAATACTTCGTAGTATGATAATCTAAGTAATACACCTGGATAATGTAACATACATGTGATACATTTGAATGTTAACCATTATGATGTATGAGTATGGTTGCTTAAATGGTTTACAACACATAATATCACCAATGGGTCAAACGGGTCAACTGAGTTGAACGTGTCTGTTTTCTGAAACCTTGAGTCTTTGGTTGTAGTGTGCTTAGGGTTCCACAAGTTCTTTGTTTACACGTACTCATGTACTTATATGATCTAGGTAACCTCTGAAGGTTGTCTGTTCACTCTTTCTTTCAAGTAAACCCTAAGTATTCATTTCGCATATCAGGTGAGTTCATGCCCCACTCTTTACTTAATCTCTTTTGGGGAGATAGCATACTGGTAATTTACAAACGCTTATATGTATTTAATTTGTGTATAATATTAATATAGTGTTGTTTACTTTGGAAAAGTCCTCACACTTTCGAATTGTTAATATTGAATAGCAAGGAAACTTGAGTAGTACTAGTGGTTCTGACAAGCCCCACCTGTGTGACTCGAGGTCAACCGAGTGCAATTTGTCCTATTGAACATTGTCACGACGTGTAAGTTGTGACAGGAGGCAACAACTTATCACAGTCACCGTCAATTACGAAATCACAATGAGTTAATATTTATTGTAATATTTATTGCAATACACACACGCCTTGCGGTAAAACTCCGCACGTGGATTTTGAGGGTGTGACATATATATATACATACATATATATATGAATATATGTAAATATATATATATATATATGTATATATATATAGTATATATATATATATATATATATATGTGTATATATTATATTGTAGATATGTATATATATATATTATATATATGGATATATTATATAATATATATATATATATAAGTATTATATGTATATATATATATGTGTATATATATATATATATATTATATATATATGTATATATTATACATGTTATTTAACATTGATTATGCAAGAATGATACGTTTTTAATAGTTTGATCATGAACTTTGATTCTAGATAAACCCTAATTTTAAAATTGATGTGATTATGTGGGATTGATGATTGTATGATGATTGTATGATGATGTATGATGGTTAGTAGGTTGTATGAATACTAGGTCACATTGATCTTGCAAGAAATTGATGAATTGAAGTTGGTGTTCATAGGTTACTAATAATAGTAACTTTATTTTCATGATATGATGATTTGATGATGGATTTATATTGTTAAAGGGTTTATGATGATGATTAGGTGCTAGATTGTTGATATGAATGCTAGAAACCTTGGAATGGATGTTGTTGTTCATATCTTTCCAAAAGTGGAAACTTTTGTTCATGATGATTGATGGATTATGATAATGGGTATTATTGATCATGCTTAGATGTTGATATGAACTTTAATGGTATATTATTAATGAATTCATGAATACACCGAGTGTTTGATAGAGTTTGGAACGTACTTTCCCAAAAGGGAAACTTTATTTGCACAAAGTTTGAAAGATGATAGTTTGAACATGGTTGGGATATTAGGAACATGTTAGTATGCTCATGGATGATTTCTAATGTGGTACAATATGTTAATTTAGTTGTATGGAATGCTTGGATGATCATGTGTGATGTATGGACTTTGATGATCATGTATGATGTTGAAGGTTGATTAGTAATTAAGGCATCGTGTTTGGGACTGGAAATTGATTATTGTGGTGTATGTTGAATGCAATGAACATGGTTAATGAATATGATTATGATCATCATACACGCGTGCGAATCTGAGGACCCTACTTAGTAGAATTAGCAGGGTTTAGGGTGTGAAGTCGTGAGTGGCTTCACAGGGCATGTAGTGTGTGAGTTGATCTTTGTGTGGCATATTAGTTATGTTATAACTAGTTGGCATGTTAATGTTTTAGCTTCGCATGACTTGTATAATACTTCGTAGTATGATAATCTAAGTAATACACCTGGATAATGTAACATACATGTGATACATTTGAATGTTAACCATTATGATGTATGAGTATGGTTGCTTAAATGGTTTACAACACATAATATCACCAATGGGTCAAACGGGTCAACTGAGTTGAACGTGTCTGTTTTCTGAAACCTTGAGTCTTTGGTTGTAGTGTGCTTAGGGTTCCACAAGTTCTTTGTTTACACGTACTCATGTACTTATATGATCTAGGTAACCTCTGAAGGTTGTCTGTTCACTCTTTCTTTCAAGTAAACCCTAAGTATTCATTTCGCATATCAGGTGAGTTCATGCCCCACTCTTTACTTAATCTCTTTTGGGGAGATAGCATACTGGTAATTTACAAACGCTTTATATGTATTTAATTTGTGTATAATATTAATATAGTGTTGTTTACTTTGGAAAAGTCCTCACACTTTCGAATTGTTAATATTGAATAGCAAGGAAACTTGAGTAGTACTAGTGGTTTGACAAGCCCCACCTGTGTGACTCGAGGTCAACCGAGTGCAATTTGTCCTATTGAACATTGTCACGACGTGTTAAGTTGTGACAGGAGGCAACAACTTATCACAGTCACCGTCAATTACGAAATCACAATGAGTTATATTTATTGTAATATTTATTGCAATACACACACGCCTTGCGGTAAAACTCCGCACGTGGATTTTGAGGGTGTGACATATATATATATACATACATATATATATGAATATATGTAAATATATATATATATATGTATATATATAGTATATATATAATATATATATATATATGTGTATATATATATATGTAGATATGTATATATATATATATATATGTATATATTATATATGTATATTATATATATATAAGTATTATATGTATATATATATATGTGTATATATATATATATATTATATATATATGTATATATTATACATGTTATTTAACATTGATTATGCAAGAATGATACGTTTTTAATGGTTTAATCATGAATTTTGATTCTAGATAAACCTTAATTCGAAAATTGATGTGATTATGTGGGATTGATGTATGTATGATGATTGTATGATGAATGTATGATGGTTAGTAGGTTGTATGAATACTAGGTCACATTGATCTTGCAAGAAATTGATGAATTGAAGTTGGTGTTCATAGGTTACTAATAATAGTAACTTTATTTTCATGATATGATGATTTGATGATGGATTTATATTGTTAAAGGGTTTATGATGATGATTAGGTGCTAGATTGTTGATATGAATGCTAGAAACCTTGGAATGGATGTTGTTGTTCATATCTTTCCAAAAGCAGAAACTTTTGTTCATGATGATTGATGGATTATGATAATTGGGTATTATTGATCATGCTTAGATGTTGATATGAACTTTAATTGGTATATTATTAATGAATTCATGAATACATCGGGTGTTTGATAGAGTTTGGAAGGTACTTTCCCAAAAGGGAAACTTTATTTGCACAAAGTTTGAAAGATGATAGTTTGAACATGGTTGGGATATTAGGAACATGTTAGTATGCTCATGGATGATTCTAATGTGGTAGAATATGTTAATTTAGTTGTATGGAATGCTTGGATGATCATGTGTGATGTATGGACTTTGATGATCATGTATGATGTTGAAGGTTGATTAGTAATTAAGGCATCGTGTTTGGGACTGGAAATTGATTATTGTGGTGTATGTTGAATGCAATGAACATGGTTAATGAATATGATTATGATCATCATACACGCGTGCGAATCTGAGGCCCTACTTAGTAGAATTAGCAGGGTTTAGGGTGTGAAGTCGTGAGTGGCTTCACAGGGCATGTAGTGCGTGAGTTGATCTTTGTGTGGCATATTAGTTATGTTATAACTAGTTGGCATGTTAATGTTTTAGCTTCGCATGACTTGTATAATAATTGGTAGTATGATAATCTAAGTAATACACCTGGATAATGTAGCATACATGTGATACATTTGAATGTTAACCATGTATGATGTATGAGTATGGTTGCTTAAATGGTTTACAACACATAATGTCACCAATGGGTCAAACGGGTCAACTGAGTTGAACGTGTCTGTTTTCTGAAACCTTGAGTCTTTGATTGTAGTGTGCTTAGGGTTCCACATGTTCTTTGTTTACACGTACTCATGTACTTATATGATCTAGGTAACCTCTGAAGGTTGTCTGTTCACTCTTTCTTTCAAGTAAACCCTAAGTATTCATTTCGCATATCAGGTGAGTTCGTGCCCCACTCTTTACTTAATCTCTTTCGGGGGAGATAGCATACTGGTAATTTACAAACGCTTTATATGTATTTAAGTTGTGTATAATATTAATATAGTGCTGTTTACTTTGGAAAAGTCCTCACACTTTCGAATTGTTAATATTGAATAGCAGTGAAACTTGAGTAGTACTACTCACCTGTGTGACTCGAGGTCAACCGAGTGTAATTTGTCTGACAGGATCAGTGATCACAAGTTTGACGTATCAGAATATAAAGCAGCGGAATACACACACGAATTAGACAAATTGTAGCAAGCAAACAATATATGTAAGCGTTAAGATCGCATACGGTTATAGGGAGAGAATATGAATTTCTGATTTCTAGGAATGTTATAGATGTAGAATATTTCTAATCAAATCAATCAATCATTCCATTCAATTGCTCATATCACTCTCTGATTACAATGGGTTGTCACTCCTTATATAGAGTGCAACAGTCACTGCTGTTATCACGGAAAGTGACAACTGGCAGATCCAATACAGAAATAACTAATTCTTAACAAACTACTGAAATGTTCACAACTACTGAGAACATATCAGCAAGTTAAGTACAAAATATAAAACTACTGAAACTACAACGACTGAAGAACAAGCTCTTCAGTCGTTTTACAAAACTACTGAAACAAAGAAAATAAAACTACTGATATCACAACTACTGAAGAAGTACTCTTCAGCAGTTGTGACAAACTACTGAGGCTTCAGTACTTGATCTTCAGACTTTGACCTTCAGGCGTTTCATCAGCTGATGACTTCAGTAGATATCATCAGCTGATGTCTTCAGTCTTTGTCTTCAGACTTTGTACATCAGTTGTTGATCTTCAGTACTTGTGAACTCTTCAGCTGTTGTACTTCAGTACTTTGGTCTTTCAGCTTCAGCACTTGTGTTCTTCAGCTGTTGTACTTCAGCACTTTGGTTCTTCAGCAGTTAAGGTCTTCAGCACTTGATCTTCAGCTGTTGAAGTCTTCAGCACTTGTCAAACTACTGATGAGGCTTTCAGCAGTTGTTGTGATACCGTGTGGGACTTAGAGGTTTTCTGATCTTGGCTCATTGGTTCTTTTGGTCCAACAAACTCCCCCTGAACCAATGCAGCCAAAACCTCTAACTTATTTAACTCCCACTTATTGATGGCAAAATGTTGGTCTTTTTCCTTCTTGATCAGTAGAGAAGATGACCCATGTACGCTCCGGCCTGGGAAGAACCTCAAATATTTGTTTGGCAGAGTATGAATGGGAACTCTGTTTTGGGGAACTGGACACAGAGTTGTTATCCCATTCATGAGATTCACTTCCCCATAATGAGTCTGTACGACTCTCTTGTGTAGGCCTCAAGGAAGGTGATTTGTTCCTCCATGGTTAGCTCTTCAGCACCTCCTTCAAATAATGATTCCGCCCATATACTCAGACAGGTATTTGGCCTGTTTCCCATTCTTTAGCTCCACAGTTGTTATTACTCTATAAGCGAACTCATCCGGTGATTACCCTCTAGGAACAACTGGAGCTCATTTTTCCTGACTTCCTCAAGCCTCTTGTAAACTAACCCCTTTTTCACTATTTGTTTTCCAGCATCTTCTGAGGGGTTAGATTAGCTTTGTAGGCTTCTTGAAGTCTTCTAGGATTTCCCAGGGTGAAACTACAAAGACCAGAGAGATCACTTCATCTACGATCTTTTTCACCTGGCCAATGTATCTCCGAGGTATATGTTCTTATGAATTCTGTGAGAGACCCTGGGATCAGGCCAAACCTCACTCTTTCCTTTTGATATTGAAAGGTATGCCTGAGAGTGTAAAGTCTGAGGGCTTGCTCCTTCATATTGATGATGGAAGATGTGGCTGCATAAGCTTTGTCAACTCTCTTCAGCAATTCCTCATCATGCTGTTTATGAAGCTCTTCTTCTTCTAGCTTCACTTTAACCATTTGTCTCTGGACTTCAGGAGTAATTGCTGAGGAGTGACTTGTGGCCTTAGGCAACTGAATCACAGCTGATAGCCAGCCTGTCTTCATCATCTTCTTCATCTTCTTCTAGCCTCAATATCCTTCTCTTCTTCTTCAAGGTATATCATCGGCTATGGGTTTTGAGGGAAAGGGAGTTGGTTTGGTGGGTTGTGTTTTGGGTGGTTTAGGTGTGGGAATGTTGACAGGTTGTCTAGCATCCTTGAGGTGAGTGTGGCTTTTGATTGCTTTGCTAGCTCAGTCCTGCTCCCAGCACCCACTTCATTCAAAGCTTCAATAACAACCCCTTAGTGTATGCTTCAGACGAACAGATCTTGGTGGTGATTGCCAAGATACTGTCCCTGGACCAAGCTTTGATCTCAATCATTGATGATCTTCCAAGATATTTTGCAATAAATCTTATCATGATTTCTAGCCTTTCTCTTTCTAACACTTCATAACTTGCCCATCTATTCTGGATTTCTTCAATCTCTAGTCGTCGAATCTCAGAGTCAAGTTTGTTGGTGTCATGACCTTGCCTGAACAGCTGATCAATGATGTTGTCCATTGATCTACTGTGTTCGGCATCACCTCTTTTATCAGTAGCTCCAAGGCTTTATCTTCAGCAATGTGCTCATCAGCACCTTTCTTTCCGCTTGTAGGTGAGCATTGGTTGCTGTTCTTTTCCTTTTGGGCTTGCTTTGCTTCCTTCTTTTCCTCGGATCTTTTCCTCTTCTGTTCTTTCACTGCAGGACTCTCCCCCTTTTTGGTTGCATTGGAGGAAGGGTTGAGACCGCAGAAAGAGTCTTGTGGACAGCAGCATCAACAAGGGCTGTAATGTTGAGGAAAGCCTCTCATCAAGGGCTTTGATCACTATATCAGTGATTAGGGGGGTGATGAGAGGGAGGGAATTTTGGAGTGCAGCACCTATTTGCTCAGGAGGGTTCTGTCCTGAGAAGTAGGGCCTGAAGCAGAGGCGGGTGGTTGATTTTGGGGTGGCTCTGTGTTTGGAAAACCTTCAAGGGAAGGTGCCATCTGTGGGTGTATGATGGTGGCAGATGGACTTGCATCCTGAGACATCTTGGCCAGCAGCTCTTTGAGTCTGCTAACCTCATCCTCTAGAATGGTGTTTTGAGCAACTACATCGAAGAAGAAGCTCAGGTCATCATCAGTTGATACTGAATCACCTGACCTCCTGCTTAGAGCAGGATGAACATGCACTGGGTGTAGACCAGTTGGTGCATGTGCCCCTTGTGCTTGGTACTGGGGACTTCCAGCCTCAGGACAATGTCCATCATCAGCTGTTGCCTCTAGGGAGGTCTTAGCAATGTTACCAGCCTCACTCTGGTCATGTGCTGAGTCAGAGGAGGTGGCAGCCTCACTAGATATTCTAAGCTCCTTCTCTACACCAGGAGATAGAATTGGGAAACCCCTGTGCTGTGGGTTCTCAGATGCACTGTGTTCCTCCCCCTCAATTGTAGAGGTATTCCCAGTTGGAAGTGGTTTCTGGGGAGGGGGTGAGGAGTGCAATTGAGTCAGCACTTGAGCAACTATTAAAGTTGGGCTGTGAGGGGCGGTTGTTTGGGTGGGGTAGGTAAGCAGTGTGCACCTGGGGTGGATGGTGCTCTTCAATGGCAATCTCCTCAAGTGAGGAAGATCCCAGATAAGTAGGTGCCCCTTGGTTGCTGCAGGCTCCTGTTGAGAGGAAGCCTGAGCGGCTGTGGGGAGGAGTCATGGTATCCACTAGGGGGTTTGGACTAGTGGATATATCCTGCGTTTGTTGTGCAGGAGCATCCTCAGGGGACTCAATTCCCTGAGTAGCCATTTTGGGTTTCTTTTTGGTGGGTTTGGTGGGGACATTGGATTTGGAGGTGGTGGCTGTGGGTTCCAGCTGCGTGGGTTTTCGCAGCTTGGCAGCCAGTTTGAGTGTCCGGTCGGAGTTGTGCCGGAGTATACTTCTGGCAAAACAGCCGTAGCAGGGACTCCCAAGCCAACAAGTCCCTCAGCATTAAGCTGGTCTATTATAATGGCCATTATGAACCGTGGATAAAGTATCCAACGGTTGGCAGTTGTTTTTGAGCCATATCTTTGAGCTCTGAAAATTTAATTCTGAAAAGTTCAGTGGTTGTTGCTCAAGGATAGAATACAATACCTGCTGCCATTTGGTGGACATTTGATCCCAAGACGATGTCTTAGGGGCCAAACATACATTGACCATGTGAAAGATCAGGCGCTCAGCGTCATTAAAGTGTTTCTTCATGATGGTGGTGGCACTGAGATCACCTTGATATCCATGCTGAGCAAATGATAGATCTATGGTGCCCTTCGGATATCCAGCAGAGGTAGCATCACTCAGTTGAAGAATTTTACGGATTGTTGCAGGAGTAATCACTACTTCTTTGTGTTGACGACTGACCGGAGGGATAGTGTGTTGCTCTCCTCAGTAGTAACATTAACGTTCATCCAAAATTGGTTCAAGGATTCGGTATGTAAAACGGGGTTCAGAAGGAATGCCTTGTTGTATTGGGACTGAACCATAAGATCGATAGCAGTATCGAACTTAGTCCAGATCGGCGATTTTGTGAGGTAGGCAACACAGTTGTGTCGCGGTTTAATTTGCAAGACGCCATGGAAATTTGTTGGAGAGGAACGTTAGGTTTGAAGAAGATGAAGCATGGAGAGCTCAGGTTAGGGTATTTATAGGGTACGGGTGAGGAACGACTGAAGGATGTGGTGTTAGTCATCAGTAGTTTTAAACGACCGTTGACATGGTATTATCCTTTCAGACGTTGAAACAGCTGAAGTCGCGGTGTTAGGCATCAGTAGTTTAGAAAACTACTGAAGACCGTGGTTTTGACTTCAGGTGATTGAAACAACTGAGGACATGGTGTTTGTCATCAGTAGTTATGAAACTACTGAAGACAGTGGTTTTGTCATCAGCTGTTGTAAACAACTGAAGACTTGGTATTGGTCATCAGTAGTTATAAAACTGCTGAAGACGTGGTTTTGCTTCAGTTGTTTAAAATGAAACAGCAGTGGTACAAACGACTGAGGAGAAAGTTCTCTTCAGCTGTTTTCGTCAATTCTTAGCTTTTCAGCTGTTTCAAACTGTCCTCAACACATTCATCAGTCTTTATGGCTGATTTCAGTTGTTTCATAGGACATCAGTACTTATCTGTTTTTACTGATTTCAGTAGTTATGACTGCATCAGTAGTTGTAACTACTTCAGTAGTTTAGAACAGATGAAGTACTTCAGTACTTGTGAGAACTTTTAGCCTTCAGTAGTTATAAAAACTACTGAGGTTAAAAGAGCTCATCAGTACTTATATGTGACAGGCACTCATGATCATCAATATGAATTACTGAGATCATCAGTAGTTGTCACCTATTCTAGCTGCAGCATACCAAGCCTTAACACCAGGTTTTGGAAAGTTGAACTATCCAAAGGCTTAGTAAAAATGTCTGCAAGCTCATCAGCACTGGGCACAAACTTAGGATCAATCAGACCTTTTTCAAAACAATCCCTTATAAAATGATGTCTGATCTCTATATGTTTGGTCCTAGAGTGCTGGACTGGATTTTTGACAATGCAAAGAGCTGAAGCACTATCCATTAACAATGGAGTCTTAGTCTCTGTAATGCCATAATCCAAAAGTTGGTTTTGAAGCCAGAGTACCTGAGATGTACAGCTTGCAGCAGCAATGTACTCTGCTTCCGCAGTGGATGTAGCAACTGAGGTCTGTTTCTTGCTCTGCCAAGAAATCAGCAGTTGCCTAGGAATTGACATCCACCAGAAGTTGATTTCCTGGTCAACTTACACCCTGCATAGTCACTGTCAGAAAAAGCAACTAATTTACCAGAATGTCTGGTAGAATACCATAAACCTAGAGATGGAGTGCCTTGCAGATATCTAAAGATCCTCTTGACTGCAATCAGATGAGACTCTTTAGGTGCAGCCTGAAATCTAGCACAAACACATGTAGCAAACATAATATCTGGTCTAGAAGCTGTTAAATACATCAAGGACCCAATCATACATCTGTAAAGTGTTTCATCAACCACTTTACCTTTCTGATCTGAGTCCAGTTGTGTGGTGCTGCTCATGGGAGTAGAACAGGGCTTACAGTTTTGTAAATCAAACTTTTGCAAAAGATCTTTTGTATATTTGGATTGATGAATAAAAATTCCATCAGCCTTTTGTTTGATTTGCAACCCCAGAAAGAACTGTAATTCTCCCATGGCACTCATTTCAAACTTCTGTTGCATCAACTTTGTAAAGGCATCACACAACTTTGGATCAGAGGATGCAAAATAATATCATCTACATAAATTTGAACAAGTAGATTATGCTGCCCAGCTTTCTTAATAAATAAAGTCTTGTCTATGGAGCCTCTAGTGAAATTGTTTTCCAGAAGAAAGTTTGATAATGTCTCATACCAGGCTCTGGGAGCTTGTTTTAACCCATAAAGAGCTTTATCAAGCTTATACACCCAATTAGGATGTTGTTGTCCTCAAAGCCTGGAGGTTGACATACATAACCTCTTCTTTAACTTTTCCATACAAAAATGCACTTTTGACATCCATTTGAAAGACTTTAAGTTTTTGATAAGCAGCATAAGCTAAAAACATCGAATTGCTTCCAGTCTGGCTACAGGGGCAAAGGTTTCATCATAATCAATACCTTCTTCTTGTGCAAACCCCTGAACAACCAGTCTGGCCTTGTTCTTAACAATAAGCCCATTTTCATCAGTTTTGTTCCTAAACACCCATTTAGTGCCTATTGCACACTTACCTGGAGGTAGAGGAACCAGTTCCCACACTTGCTGTTTCTGAACTGAAGAAGCTCAAGCTGCATGGCATCAACCCATCCATTGTCCTTTAAAGCAATGTGATAATTCTTTGGCTCTTGCTGACTGATGAAGAGAGCATAGAAGCAGAAATTGGACAATTGACTTCTTGTTGATACTCCAGCAGTGATATCACCAATGATTTGAGACATGGGTGATTCTTCAGATCTTGATACACAATGAGATCTGTGCAAGTGTTTGTAGCCGGTTCAGCAGCAACAGATGGTGATGGTGAATCATTTCCTTGAAACCAATCAGTGGATGGTAATTCAAAGGAAGTTGAATTCGAAGAAATCTCATCAGCATTTGTTGTGGATGGTGCTACTGGCGCTACAGGAACATCAGGTCTAGTTGAATCAGGCAGCTGATCACTAAACCTGAAGAGGTGAGTACTGCTGCATCATCATCATCATCAGTACCACCAGGTGTGAACTGTTGACAGGAGCAAACAGGAGTTTGATAAGGAACATATTGCAGTATGTCCAGATCAAATAACTCCACAGGACTTTGTGGAATCTTGTCCTTTGGAGATTCATTAAACTTAACATGTAGAGTTTCTTCAACCATCTTTGTTCTGCAGTTGAAGACTCTGTATGCTTGCAAGTAGATGAATAACCAACAAAGTATCCTGCATCCACCTTAGGATCAAATTTGTGGAGTTGATCCTTTGTGTTGAGAATAAAACAGGGACACCCAAATGCTTTGAAAAATGAAATCAGTGGAGCCAAATGATGGAGAACTTCATATGGAGTCTTCATCAACCTCTGATTTACTAAAACTCTATTTTGCACATAACAAGCTGTGTTGACAGCTTCGGCCCAAAAGGTCAATGGCAAACCTGAGTCAGCCAGCATGGACCTTGCAGCTTCAATGAGGGTCCTGTTCTTTCTCTCCACTACTCCATTTTGTTCCGGAGTCCTTGGAATGCTGAACTGCCTTTTGATTCCCTTTGAGAGATAGAAGTCATCAAGTGTATGATTTCTGAACTCAGTTCCATTATCACTCCTAATACACTTGACTGGAAGGGAATACTGCTTCTCAATGTACAGCACAAAGTGGATAATCTTCTGAGCAGCCTCATCCTTTGAATGTAGAAAGAAAGTCCATACAAATCTGGAGTAATCATCCACAATTACCAGACAGTATTTCTTCTTTGCCATGCTCATTACTCTCACAGGACCAAATAGATCCATATGCAGTAATTGCAAGCAGGCAGTGGACTTGGACACTTCAATAGGAGGAAATGAGACCTTGTGCTGTTTTCCTTTTAAACAAGCAGTGCAAGTTTCATCACAGTGGAACTCCTTTATTGGTAAGCCTCTGACTAAACTATTGTGGCTAAGCTGATTCATGTTTTTGAGATTAACATGACCAAGCCTCCTGTGCCATAGTTTAGATTCTTGAAAAGAGGCTTTGGAAAATAGGCAAGGATTACCTTTGAGATCTATCTTCTTAGAGAGATCTAAGGCATACACTCTTCCTGTCCTGTTGGCTTTCAGGAGAGTGTGATCATCCAACACCTTGTCAATCAAGGGCAAAACTTTGGATGACAGAATCCTACAGTTTTGACTTGTGAAAAGGGCAACATGGCCTTTATCACACATTTGACTGACACTCAAGAGGTTGTACTTGAGATTTTCCACATGATTAACATCATCAAATTTGATTTCTCCATTGGAGACAAAGCCCTTACCGATGATGTAACCCCTAGCATCATTGCCAAAAGAGACAAATCCCTTCTTTCCTTGAGAGTAGTCATGAAGAAGAGAGATGTTCCCAGTCATGTGCATGGATCCCCCACTGTCTACATACCAGATGCTATTTTGGCATGTTGAAGAACCCTGCAATAATAAACAATCAGTTAGTTTTAGAGACCCAAACCTTTTTGGTTTTGGGCCTGGTCTCATCAATAGATGGTAAACTAGCATGTTTATTTGTAACAACAGCCTGAGAGGAAGAAGATGGTGCAGAAGAGGAGTCCTTTGGCTTAGACCTCCTTTTCTGTGGTTTCAACATAGGAGAATCTAGTTGGTTAACTCTACCCAACAGATGTTGTACCATCATCACCAGCTGTGTCTGATTTTGTGATAAAGCTTTCAGCTCATCAGACACATTGCTAGTGGAGTTAGATAAGGTCCTATGTTGCACCTTCTTCTTTTGAGCACCCTCAGCTGTCACCTGTTTAACCCTTCCTTTTTGGATTGCTTTAAGGACTTAAGGGTTACAGGATTTGATGTTGCTGATACAAATGTGGTCTCAAACTCAGTTTTCATTTTTACCATTTTCTCATTAATTTCTTCCTTTTGTTTGAGTTTGGAACCTCTTTTGTACCAACAATCATCTGTAAGATGATTGAACAAACCACATACTTCACATGGTTTCTTCTTCATCTTAGGTTGATCATCAACTAAAGATGGTGAAGCAACAGAAGACTTGTTCTTCAATGCTTTGGAAGCATTGGTTGCTTTCTTGACAGCATCTTTAGTAGTCTTCAAACTCTTTCTACTGCCAGTTTTCTTCTCTTCAGTACTGACAGCAGTTGAAGTTTGAACTTCAGGAGTTGAATCCTGCTCTCCAGTCCTTTCAGGACCTTCAGGATTGACTCCTGAGTTGATCAACTTATTGATCATGTGAATGTCAGCATTTGGACCATCAACATCAGCTGATAGGTTCAAAGAGGACTTGATACTGACTGCTACTTCTGATTGTGCTGTATCAGAAGGTAGATCACATGACTTGATGGATTGGTTATCACTCTCACCATCAGATTCTACCTCTGCTCTTGGGGTAAAATCTGTAGGTGGAGCAGTGTGATTGTAACCAATTCCAAACTTCACATTTGAAGCAGATTGCTTACTAAGAAGCATTTCAAAACCTTTGCATGATTGTACCCATCTATCACACTCGACCTGGGTAACTGCAAGGGTTTCTTTGAGATCTTTGTACTTCTCTAAAAGTACATCTTCTCTAGCCTTATCATCAATTATTTTGCAATTCAGTTTATAAACCTCATCATTTTTATCTTTGAGCACAAACTCAAACTCAGCTTTGTTTTTGGAAATTACTTGTTCTAGCTCAATGTTCTTATTAATTAAAGCTACATTTGCTTCTCTAATGGAAGCAAATGCTGCTATGCATTGTTCAGAACATAATTTGGCTTTTGCCTCAGAGGATACCTGTGATACCTGAGGTGTAGAGGCATTGGAAGATGAAGTATCAGCAGACTCCAAAGCCATAAGAGCTAGATTCCCAAAGGGACTGTCACCACCATGTTGACCAGCACCTGAGAACAGTTGATCATGACCAGACAAGTCATCTGGTAAACTGCTCCAGTCAACAACTCCTGGGGTGAAGAAGCTGTGTTGTTGAGATGAAGGTTGTTGATGAGATAGGGAAGGCTGAGGTTCTGGTAATGCATGAGGTTGTGGTGTCATAGGAACTTGAACTTGACTTGACTGTGGCATGTAATAACAAGGGTACTGATAAGGCATTTGACCCTGAGGAACAAAATATGCCGGAGATTGTTGTTGAGGATGATGACTAGATGTGACAGGATGTTGCCCTCTGTTTTGTTGACTGTTGCCAGGAAAAGTCACAAAGGGTGCAGTAGAGTTTGATCCAGTTGATCTACACTCTCTTGCAAAGTGTCCAAGCCGTTGGCATTTGTGACACCTCAACTTGCTCTTGTCAAAACCAACTTTGGTTTTGCCAGAGAGTCCTGGGAATTTTCTTCCAGTTCTTTTGTAGAACTTCTGAGATCTGATATTTATCAAGGCCATTTGGCTCAAAATATCCATCTCTTCTAAGTCATCATCAGCAATCCCCTTGAGATCATCCATAATGAAACATAAATTGTCATTATTACCTCCAGTAACTGACCATCAACACTTACAAATGCAGAATTAGAAGTGCTCGAAGAGAAATTAATATGCTCATCATACTGGCATTCAGATGCAGCATATTCTGACTCATGACCCACCAAGGCAGTGTTGCCTTGAATAAAGTCTTCAGTGAGCTTTCCAGATGAAGACAGCTTTCTCTTCTGTTCTATCTCTCTCTCAAGTGAGCAATTCCCATGGAGTTGGGTGAGAGATAGTTTGTCCAAACTTGCACTGGAGCGTAGGACAATAGTATATGTGTCCCATCTCTCAGGCAGTGATCTGAGAAATCTGTTATTCATCTGAATATTGGTGTATTCAAGTTTGACCATTTTTAGTTCAGAGATCAAACAAGAAAACCGCTCATATTGTTGAGTCAGTGTCTCACCCTTTCTATGAGAGAATGTCTCATATTGTTGGGCAAGAATTTCTCTATTATTTGCCAAGACCTCATCTGTTCCTCCAAATTGTTCTTTCAAAGCAATCCAGAGGTCATGGGCAGTTTCATGATGCATTAGCCCAGAATAGATTTCATTGGGCAAAGCCATGGCCAGAATTCCATGGGCTTTTGCATCAATCTCAAGCAACTTTTATCCTCATCTGAGTATTGCTCCCTCCTCTTCGGAACCATTTGATTGGTTTCCGGTTTATTCACCATAGGCTTGTGTGGACCATGTACCACTGATGTCCAACACCCTGCGCTGTTAACAGACAGGTGATGGAGCATACGTCTTTGCCATATGTTATACTCATTCCTAACCAGCATAGGAGGCTTGGTTGAGGAACCAGTATTGTGAGGATCATTGGAGGGAGTGGTCATTTTCAGTTCAAAAACAGTTTAGTTCAAGTTTTAAAAGGTTTAGACAACCACAACAAACTCAATGAGAACCAAGAAAAATCTCAGGATGAATGAGCAGAAATACAGAAAAATTCAATCTCTATAACCGTTTCTTGCAAAAAAAAAGCTAATTCAATCAAACTTGGATCTTGAATAGCAGTTTCAATGATCAATTATTAGATCGATCAATGATTAACCTGCTCTGATACCATTTGACAGGATCAGTGATCACAAGTTTGATGTATCAGAATATAAAGCAGCGGAATACACACACGAATTAGACAAATTGTAGCAAGCAACAATATATGTAAGCGTTAAGATCGCATACGGTTATAGGGAGAGAATATGAATTTCTGATTTCTAGGAATGTTTATAGATGTAG
The DNA here is from genome assembly GCA_025506515.1 of Flaveria trinervia. Taxonomy (NCBI): domain Eukaryota; kingdom Viridiplantae; phylum Streptophyta; class Magnoliopsida; order Asterales; family Asteraceae; genus Flaveria; species Flaveria trinervia. The sequence continues at coordinate 58,903,641 of CM046441.1, forward strand.
AATATTTCTAATCAATCAATCAATCATTCCATTCAATTGCTCATATCACTCTCTGATTACAATGGGTTGTCACTCCTTATATAGAGTGCAACAGTCACTGCTGTTATCACGGAAAGTGACAACTGGCAGATCCAATACAGAAATAACTAATTCTTAACAAACTACTGAAATGTTCACAACTACTGAGAACATATCAGCAAGTTAAGTACAAAATATAAAACTACTGAAACTACAACGACTGAAGAACAAGCTCTTCAGTCGTTTTACAAAACTACTGAAACAAAGAAAATAAAACTACTGATATCACAACTACTGAAGAAGTACTCTTCAGCAGTTGTGACAAACTACTGAGGCTTCAGTACTTGATCTTCAGACTTTGACCTTCAGGCGTTTCATCAGCTGATGACTTCAGTAGATATCATCAGCTGATGTCTTCAGTCTTTGTCTTCAGACTTTGTACATCAGTTGTTGATCTTCAGTACTTGTGAACTCTTCAGCTGTTGTACTTCAGTACTTTGGTCTTTCAGCTTCAGCACTTGTGTTCTTCAGCTGTTGTACTTCAGCACTTTGGTTCTTCAGCAGTTAAGGTCTTCAGCACTTGATCTTCAGCTGTTGAAGTCTTCAGCACTTGTCAAACTACTGATGAGGCTTTCAGCAGTTGTTGTGATACCGTGTGGGACTTAGAGGTTTTCTGATCTTGGCTCATTGGTTCTTTTCCAACATTGTCCTATTGAACATTGTCACACTGTAAGTCGTGACGGAGGCAAAACTTATCACAGTAGCGTCAATTACGAAATCACATGAGTTAATAGTTATTGTAATATTTATTGCAATACACCACCCTCCCCGGAAACTCCGCACGTGGATTTTGAGGTGTGACTATATATATAACTATATATATATATAATAGACTATATTGTAAATTATAATAATATATTATTATATATATTATTATAATATATATATATATAATTTATATATATATTATATAATATATATATATATGTTATATTATATATATATTATAGATATGTAATATATATATTATATTTATATATGGATAATTAATATAAATATTTATATATATTCTCATATATATATAAGTATCTATATATTATATATATATATTTAATATTCTATATGTATATATAAATAATTATATTCTTGTATATATTTATTATTTAATATATATAGATATATGTATATATATATTATTCTTATGGTATATATTATATATGTAATATACATATATTATATTTATTGTATTAATATATAAGTGTATATATTTAAATGATTTATAGTATATAATATATTATGTATATTTATTTCTATAATATATATATATCACATATATATAATTGTGACATCCGGTAGATTTCCGTTACCAACTCCGTTAGTTCCGTTGAGTCTTGATACACGTGTTGTAAGCACACACTAGTTGTCGTTTAACGTTGGTGACCTAATAATATTACAATGATAGTTTAATGATAATCTAACTGAAATGTGACTATTGTATCATGCTTAGGTGTTTGCGTGGTTTTAAATGCTAAATAGGAATTAACCGTGTAACGTGGAAACGTGCCTATAAATTTGTATGTCTTGTATTTTTATAAAGATAAAATATAATGATTATCATTAGTTTATATCTTATATTATTAAGTTAAAAACACTTTAAAAGAGTTTAAAAGCTTAAATTTATAAAATACAAATTACAAGGGTTTAATGCTAATTAGGCAAATTTAAGTTAAATAAAACAAAACCCTAGAGCCCTCCCCCCACACCCTTTGGCCACGACTCCAACTCTCACACCCCCTCTCTTGCGAATTCGACCAAGAACAAGCATTAAGGCATCGGATTTGTTCGATTTCAGGCTATACAATAAGTTCAACATCAAATCGTGTTCCTTTGCAAGAATTAAGGTTAGTTTTGGTGTTTTTTTGTGGATTTGCATGTTGGCCGGACCCTAATTCGTGAATGGGTGTTCATGATGTCGAAATTGATGTTGTTTGATGATGTTAGTATGTTAGTTAGATAGTATACATGTTATTTAACATTGATTATGCAAGAATGATACGTTTTTAATGGTTTGATCATGAACTTTGATTCTAGATAAACCCTAATTCGAAAATTGATTTGGTTATGTGGGATTGATGATTGTATGATGATTGTATGATGAATGTATGATGGTTAGTAGGTTGTATGAATACTAGGTCACATTGATCTTGCAAGAAATTGATGAATTGAAGTTGGTGTTCATAGGTTACTAATAATAGTAACTTTATTTTCATGATATGATGATTTGATGATGGATTTATATTGTTAAAGGGTTTATGATGATTAGGTGCTAGATTGTTGATATGAATGCTAGAAACCTTGGAATGGATGTTGTTGTTCATATCTTTCCAAAAGTGGAAACTTTTGTTCATGATGATTGATGGATTATGATAATTGGGTATTATTGATCATGGTTAGATGTTGATATGAACTTTAATTGGTATATTATTAATGAATTCATGAATACATTGGGTATTTGATAGGGTTTGGAATGTACTTTCCCAAAAGGAAACTTTATTTGCACAAAGTTTGAAAGATGATAGTTTGAACATGGTTGGGATATTAGGAACATGTTAGTATGCTCATGGATGATTTCTAATGTGGTAGAATATGTTAATTTAGTTGTATGGAATGCTTGGATGATCATGTGTGATGTATGGACTTTGATGATCATGTATGATGTTGAAGGTTGATTAGTAATTAAGGCATCGTGTTTGGGACTGGAAATTGATTATTGTGGTGTATGTTGAATGCAATGAACATGGTTAATGAATATGATTATGATCATCATACACGCGTGCGAATCTGAGGCCCCTACTTAGTAGAATTGGCAGGGTTTAGGGTGTGAAGTCGTGAGTGGCTTCACAGGGCATGTAATGCGTGAGTTGATGTTTGTGTGGCATATTAGTTATGTTATAACTAGTTGGCATGTTAATGTTTTAGCATCGCATGACTTGTATTATACTTGGTAGTATGATAATCTAAGTAATACACCTGGATAATGTAGCATACATGTGATACATTTGAATGTTAACCATGTATGATGTATGAGTATGGTTTCTTAAATGGTTTACAACACATAATGTCACCAATGGGTCAAACGGGTCAACTGAGTTGAATGTGTCTGTTTTCTGAAACCTTGAGTCTTTGGTTGTATTGTGCTTAGGGTTACACATGTGTTTTGTTTACACGTACTCATGTACTTATATGATCTAGGTAACCTCTGAAGGTTGTCTGTTCACTCTTTCTTTCAAGTAAACCCTAAGTATTCATTTCGCATATTAGGTGAGTTCATGCCCCACTCTTTACTTAATCTCTTTTGGGGGAGATAGCATACTGGTAATTTACAAATGCTTTATATGTATTTAAGTTGTGTATAATATTAATATAGCGTTGTTTACTTTAGAAAAGTCCTCACACTTTCGAATTGTTAATATTGAACAGCAGGGAAACTTGAGTAGTACTACTGGGTCTGACAAGCCCCACCTGTTTGACTCGAGGTCAACCGAGTGCAATTTGTCCTATTAAACATTGTCACGACCTGTCAAGTCGTGACAGGAGGCAACAACTTATCACAGTCAGCGTTAATTACGAAATCACAATGAGTTAATATTTATTGTAATATTTATTGCAATACACACACGCCTCGCGGTAAAACTCCGCACGTGGATTTTTGAGTGTGACATATATATATACATATATATTATATAGATGAATATATGTAAATATATATATATATATATAGTATATATTATATAATATATATATATACTTATTTATATATCACACATATATATACCATATATATATACATATACATATATTATATGTATATATATACATATTCTATATATTAATATATATATGTATACATATACGTATATAATATGTATATACATATACGTATATATATACATATATATATACGTTATATATACAAATATATATATAATATATATATATATATATATATATGTGTGTGTGTATGTATAGGATTTGGTTCTTATGAAAACCCTTTAAAATTATGAGAACCCATTAACTCAATCCTAGCCATCCATTAATTATAAAATAATCAAGATTCTAAATGAGTAGTAGAGAAAATCAAGGGTACATTAGTCTTTTTAATGGTTATACTTTTCTGTAATACATAATTTGATTTGACATAAAGGTTTCAAAATTTATTTTCCTTATTTTAAAAACATTACCCTATTACTACCAATCCACATCCAAACCCGTAATCCACCTCCACACCATCGGTTGACCATCATCGCAAATGCTATCTCCACCACCCCATCCGTGTACTTTAACCATCGTTATTGGTCTAGATCTGGGTACTTCAACCACCCCCACCTCCACTGCCCCTTCGTCGCCACCACCACCCTCCGCCCCCAATTCTTACCGTGAGGTCTGTCCAAGGTCACGTCATCTGCAACACCAATGACAAGACCATCATATTGAATTCGTTCGACTCGTACCTCACCCCAAATACAAGCATAGAGTCCGCAAGAAGAAGAAGTTTCAAGCCCATGACCCATTAGCAAGATAAAGTTTGTTTTTTGCGCTTCCTGTTCCTAAAAGGGTTTCGTCAAAGAAGATGACACAAGAAGGTGGATTTGAGTTAAAATCTTAGGGTTTTTTGGAGGTTTAGAAGTGATAAGGTGTGTGCTTTTTGTTGTTTGTTATTGCGATTTAACTTTTTTGTTGTAGCATACATTAAAACCTGTTGCATTGGTAAACATTAACAAAATCTGTAGTATACCATTTTTCATCGAAGTCATAGATTTGTTTACATTAGTTTACATTGGGTTACAATAGTTTACATTGGTTTACAATATGGTTTTCATAACAGTTTTGCTATAAGTTACAGTAGTAAAATAGTCTAACTTGATGTAACTATGTACGACTAATACTTTTTTTTATTTACATTTGTTAATATTTTGGGTTGATTTGTTCCAGATGTAGTGTTAAATTATTAGGACATGGTGTAATATCGTATGGTTTACATTAAAAAACGTTTAATTTACATTGTTTGTTGATTTGTTTGTGTTTACAAATCTTTTACATTAGTTAATATTAATTTACATTGGTTTATATTGATGTAATGTCGTTTGGTTGTTATAATGATTATACTACTTTTAGTTAGAGTGATGTAATATCATGTATTTAACGGTGTAACTAGATTTTTTTGTTACAACTTCTCTAAAGATTACATTATTAACATGATGTAATGTCGTTTGGTTGTTAGTTTGTCGTAATGAGGATGTTATTGTTAGTTGGAGTGGTGTAATATCGGGTGTAAAAATTTGGTGTAGTAGTGCAATATTATATGATCTATTGTCATTTGCAAGACAACATGGAAATTAACATTATAACTTGTTGTTATTGTTATAGCTTCGTTGCATGTTACAATAGTGTAAAGTTGTAATATTGTCACACCCTCAAAATCCATTTGCGGAGTTTTACCGCGAGGCGTGTGAACAAACCAGGATCACAGTCAATAGTTACTCAAAACGACTTTATATGCCATAATTTAAGTGAAATTAATCCCAAGTTAATAAATTAAAGAGTGCGGAAGCGTTTTGAAAATAACCCGAAGTAATAAAAGTATATTTGTGGCAAAACACGTGCCAATCCCAAAAGAGAAATCAATAACTATTAAAATGTTAAAATTGTCATGAAGACCGTGTCATAGAATGCAGTGGACCATGCAGTGCTCCTATGGCAAGCAAGCTAAGGACCTGAGAATAGCATACTAAAAATGTCAACACAATGGTTGGTGAGTTCAAGAGATATTCAAATATAAACAGTTTAATAATAGAGATGTACAAGTAGCGTATTGTAACAGATAGCTAGTCCATTAACAATACATATTATTTCATAGTGATTCACAATTGAAGCTGACTGTGTTACGTTGTTGCCTCCTGCCACGACTTAACAGGTCGTGACAATGTTCATTAGGACAACTTGCACCCGGTTGACCTCGAGTCACACAGGTGGGGCTCGTCACACCCAGTAGTACTACCCAAATTTCCCCGCTAATCAATATTAACAATTCGAAAGTGTGAGGACTTTCCATGATATCAACACTATATAATATTGTACACAACTTAAATACATAAAGCGTTCGTGATTTACCAGTATGCTATCTCCCCCAAAGAGAGTAAATAAAAAAATGGGGCATGAACTCACCTGATATGCGTTTAGATACACAAGGTTTGACATGTCAAACAGAATAGACAGACAACCTTCAGAGGTTACCTAGATCATATAAGTGCATGAGTACGTGTAATCAAAGAACATGTGAAACCCTAAGTACACTACAACCAAGGACTCAAGATTTCAAACAAAACAGACAATGTTGACCTAGTTGACCCGTTTGACCCGTTGGTGACTTTATGTGTTGTAAACCATTCAAGTAATCATACACATCTGTTATGCATTGTTAACATTCAAATAGATTATATGTATACTATATCATCCAGGTGTAGCACTTAGATCATCACTCAACCAAGTATCATACAAGTCATGCGAATCTAGAACATTAACATAACCACTAGTTATACACAACTAACATGTCACACAGAGATCAAACCACTCACTACATGCCATGTGAAGCCACTCACGACTTCACATCCTAAACCCTGCCAATCCTACTAAGTAGGGGCCTCAGATTCGCACGCGTGTATGATGATCATAACCATATTCATTACCCATATGCATTGCATTCAACAACATTCCAACAATCAATTACCAGTCCCAAACATGATGTCCTACTACTAAACAACATCCAAATCATACAAGATCATAAATGTCCAAATATCATTCATGATTACCCCGGCATTATATACAACCAAATTACCATGTTCTACCACATTAGAATCTATCCATGATCATACTAACATGTTCCTAACATCCCAAACATGTTCAAGCTATCATTTTTCAGACTTTAGGCAAATAAAGTTTCCCTTTTGGGAAATTACATCCCAACAACTATCAACCATCCAATGTATTCATGAATTCATCATAATTATACCATTTCAAGCTCCATAAATATCTAGACATGATCAACAACACCTAAACACCATAATCTAACAATCTTCATAAACAAAAGTTTCTACTTTTGGCAAGCTATGAACAACAACATCAAATTAAAGATTACTAGCATTCATAAAACAATCTAGCATCTAATCATCATGATTCATCCATAACATCATACCATCCATAATTCAACATTACATGCAAAATAAAGTTACTATTCTTAGTAACCTATGAACAATGCATCAAAATCCCAACTTTCTTGCATAATCAATGTATTCTAACATTCATACAACCTATTAATCATCAAACAATCATCCATCATGCATAATCATGGCATTTTCGAATTAGGGTTTGTTTCATACACAAGGTTCATGATTAATCCACTAAAAACATAGAATTCATGCATAATTGACGTTAACTAACATGTATACAATCTAACTAACATACTAACATCATCAACCAACATCAATTTCGACTCCATGAAGGCCAATTCACGAATTAGGGTTCGGCCCTAAACAAAAACTCACAAAAACATGAAAAACCTAACCTTTAAACGTGTATTAACTTGCAATTGATGATTCCTACGTGTTTTATGCCTTGTAATCGAATCAAATTGATGTTTTGATGCTTGTTCTTGGCTGATTTTCGCAAATGGAGAGGTGTGGGGGAGAGATCACGGCCGAAGGGGGGTTTGGCTAGGGTTTGGAGTTGTTTTATTCAATTTTAATTTACATATTTACCCTTTTAACCCTTCTAATTTGTATTTTATAAAAACTAGGCTTTAATCTCTTTGTAAAGAGTTTTTAACTTCATAATATAAAGATATAAACTTATGAAAATCATTATATATCTTATCTTTATAAAAACACAAGACATACGAACAAATAGGCACGTTTCCGCGTCACGCGATTAATTTTCTAATTAACCTTTTATAAATGTGTAAACACATAAACATAACCCAACTCACATAATCAATTAGATTCACATCAAACTAACATTATCCATTATTATTAGGTCACCAACGTTAAACGACAACTAGTGTGTGCTCACGACACGTGTATACAAGACTTAACGGAACTAACGGAGTTTGGTAACGGAAATTTACCGGATGTCACATTATCCCCATGTGAAAGAATTTTCGTCCCGAAAATTGTGTTACATGGTGAGAGTGTTCCATCACTGGTCTACTGCATTGGCACACAGAAATCGAAATCGAGTGAGTTTTGGATGAGTTGTCACATCATCCCCATGTTGAAAGAAATTTCGTCCCGAAATTTAAATCAATACCTTCGTCTGCATCGTCCCTTCGAATAGTTGAGGGGTACTTAAGCTTCATTTGATCTTCCCGTTCCCATGTGAATTCCGGTCCACGTCGCGAATTCCAACGGATTTTAACAATAGGTATCTTGCTTTGCTTAAGTGTTTTCACCTCACGGTCCATCACCTCAACTGGTTCTTCAATAAAACGCAATTGTTCATCCACTTGATTTCTTCTAGTGGTACGACCGTCGTTTCATCAGTTATGCACTTCTTCAGGTTGACACGTGAAATACATCATGAATTCCACTTAGCGAATCAGGTAGGGCTAATCGATAGGCTACTGGACCTATTCTTTCCACTATCTCAAATGGTCCAACGTACCTCGGATTTAGTTTCCCTCGTTTTCCAAACCGAACTACGCCTTTCCATGGTGAAACTTTCAACAAAACCTTGTCACCAACCTGAAACTCTAAAGGTTTCCGTCTCTTGTCAGCATTACTCTTTTGTCTGTCTCGCGCTGCAGCCATACGGTTCCGTATCTGTATAATCTTCTCAGTCGTCTCATGAATTAACTCGGGACCTGTTATCTGACTATCACCAATTTCTGCCCAGCAAACCGGTGATCGACATTTTCTCCCATACAGCGCCTCGAAAGGTGCTGCCTGTATGCTAGTATGATAACTGTTGTTATAAGAAAACTCCACCAATGGCAGGTGAATTTCCCAGTTATTCCCAAGTCAATCACACAAGCACGTAGCATATCTTCCAACGTCTGTATAGTACGCTCACTCTAACCATCCGTCTGTGGATGATATGCAGTACTCATATCCAAACGTGTACCCCAAAGATTTCTGCAATGATTGCCAGAAATGTGACGTGAAACGAGCGTCACGATCGGAAATAATTGAGATCGGTACTCCATGTCTCGAAATGATCTCTTTAAGGTACAATCGGGTTAATTTCTCCATCTTATCCGTTTCCTTCATTGCAAGGATGTGAGCTGACTTTGTCAATCGATCCACAATAACCCATATCATGTCACAACCAGTGCTAGTCCGTGGTAGCTTAGTAATAAAATCCATGGAGATTTGTTCCCATTTCCACATTGGAATCTCGGGTTGTTGTAACAGTCCGGATGGTTTTTGATATTCTACTTTTACCTTCGAGTATGTCAAACACTTGCTCACATACGTAGCTACATCCGCTTTCATGTTGGGCCACCAATAGTGAGCCTTTAGGTCATGATACATCTTGTCGGATGTAGGATGTATAGAATACTTAGATTTGTGTGCCTCGCTCATAACTAAATCTCTCAGATTTCCATGAACAGACACCCAAAGTCTATCCATGAAATACCGAATTCCATCCTCTTTCACCACTAGCTGCTTATCCATTCCCCTTAACAACTCAGAACCAATATTTTCCACTTTTAAAGCTTCTATCTGTGCCTCTTAACTTGTTTGGGCAGTTGGGTACTGATAGTAAGCTGTAAAGCTCGCACCCGTCGGGGTTTAGCTGTTTCCTTTCTGCAAACATCGGCAACTACGTTCGCATTTCCCGGATGATACTTAATTGCACAATCATAATCATTTAGTAGTTCCACCCAACGTTGCCGCCTCATATTCAACTCTTTTTGTTCAAAGATATGTTGAAGACTCTTGTGATCGGTGTAGATAGTGCACTTGGTACCGTACAAGTAATGTCTCCAGATCTTTAAGGCAAAAACTACTTCACCCAATTCTAATCATGGGTATAGTTCTTCTCATGAACCTTTAGCTGTCTCGAAGCGTAGGCTATCACCTTGTCTCGTTGCATCAAGACACAACCCAATCCTTGAATGGATGCATCGCAATACACCCCAAAGTCATCTGTTCCCTCTAGTAATGCTAATATCGGGGCAATACAGAGTTTTTGTTTTAATAATTGGAAAGCTGATTCTTGACTCCCAGTCCATTTGTATGTCGTTCCTTTGTGAGTCAAGGCTGTGAGAGGTTGTGCGATCTTAGAAAATCCTTCTATGAATCAACGGTAATATCCTGCTAATCCCAGAAATTGTCTTATCTCGCTCGGCGTTTTGGGTGTAGTCCAATTCTTTATCGCCTCAATTTTGGCAGGATCAACGTGTATTCCTTTCTCATTAGCAATATGACCTAGGAATTGTACTTCTCTTATCCAAAAGTCACACTTTGAGAATTTAGCATACAGCTACTCATTTTTCAACAGTTCCAAGATCATTCGCAAGTGTTCTTCATGCTCCTCCTTGGTCCTAGAATATATCAGTATATCATCGATGAACACAATGACAAACTGATCAAGATAAGGTTTGCACACGCGGTTCATGAGGTCCATGACACAGCAGGTGCATTAGTCAACCCAAAAGGCATGACTAAGAACTCATAATGACCATAACGAGTACGAAATGCAGTCTTGGGAATGCCTTCTTCTCGAACTTTGAGTTGATGATAACCAGATCTCAAGTCAATCTTCGAATAATAGCTTGATCCTTGAAGTTGATCGAACAAGTCGTCAATACGAGGTAAAGGGTATCGGTTCTTGACTGTTACTTTGTTTAACTCTTGATAATCGATGCACATCCGGAATGTGCCATCCTTCTTCTTAACAAAAAGAACAGGAGCTCCCCAAGGTGATGTACTAGGTCGAATAAAGCTCTTATCCAAAAGCTCCTGAAGTTGTGACGACAACTCCTGTAGTTCGTTTGGTGCTAATCGATAAGGTGCCCTAGCAATCGGGGCTACGCCGGGAGTCAGCTCAATCTGGAATTCCACTTGGCGGTGAGGTGGTAATCCAGGAAGATCCTCTGGGAACACCTCTGGAAAGTCGCGTACTACGGGAATATCCTCATGCTCTTTTCTCCTACCTGCTTGTCAGTTACAAGTGCTAGGATGGCCACACGGCCCTTTCGTAACAACTTTTGGGCTTTCATATATGAGATGATGCCTATCACAGCACCACTTCTATCACCTCTGACGGTAAGGATTTGATCACCACCGGGATCCGTATGATCTTCTCGTGACATATGACTTCCGCTTGCTTGCTAGAGAGCCAATCCATGCCTATCACAACATCAAAACTCCCCAGTGTAACAGGCATGAGATCTATAGCGAAAGTATGACCAGCAAGTTCTATCTTACAGTATTTAAGGATATGCGTTACATGGATTTGTTTACCGTTGGCTAATTCCACAGTGTATTTAGATTCTAAAGCAGAGGGTATATCACTTAAAAGACTACAGAACTTTAAGACACAAAACTCCTATCGGCTCCAGTATCAATAGTACCGTAGCAAAACAACCATTAACAGGAATCTACCAGTAACAGTTGTGGGATCATTTAGAGCCTCACCTGAGCCAATGACGAAGGCTCTCCCCTTGGCTCCATCTTTATTGCCGCCATTTCCAGTGCCATTTCCACCATTGTTGTTATTATTACCATTGTTGTGTTGTTACTGTGGTTGTTGGTATTGTTGTTGTTGTTGTTGCCATTTCCATTCCTCCTTAGTTGTGGGCAGTTTCGCTTGTAATGCCCTTCTTTCCCACATTCAAATCAACCCTTGGGAGTTTCTTGAGGTTGTTGTGGCCTCCTCATCAGTTCACCACGACAATCCTTCGCAGCGTGTCCAATTTTTCCACAACGTTGACACTTGAAGCTATCACACCTTCCCACATGATGGTAATTACACCGAGTACACTTCGGATGTCTCCCCCCATAACCACTGGGTCCTTTGATTATTTGCAGGCGTCTGGTTGAGTTACGGTTATTGTCAAACCTCCGTTGCTGCTGAACCGGCTGTTGTTGTTGTTGAGATTGAGGTTGACCACTGGAAGATGATGATGCTTTGGTGTTGTTAGCATTATCACACTTTCTTTTGTTGTCGGGCACGCTTGCCACAACTCCCCGTTTGGGTAGACGTCCTTGCTCAACGGCTTGGTCAGTTAGCCTGTGAGCTAGCTGGATGGCTTGCTGAATTGTGGCTGGATTGGAAGCAGTTACCATACTCTGGATTTCAGGTACCAATCCCCGTATGTAATCTCTATCCTTTTATGCACCTCATTCACCATTCCCGGGCACAAAGTTGCTAATTCATGGGTTCTGGTGGTGTAAGCCTCAATTTCCGAGCCCTGCATCTTCAGTTGCCAGAACTCCATCTCTAATTTCTGTACTTCGCTGTGAGGACAGTACTCCTCGGTCATCATCGCTTTGAACTCATCCCATGGAAGTCCATTCGCCATTGCTTGTCCAAGCATCTGCACTTGCACGTTCCCACCAAGACAAAGCAGCACCCTCTAAAGTCCCGTGGCATACTTTACTTGATCCGCTGGTGGACAGTTACACTTGGAGAAAACGGACTCAGTCTTCTCGAACCAGCGTACAAGCCCTACAACACCCTCTGTACCGCTGTAGGTGTATGGTTTACAATCCATGAAGGACTTGTATGTACACACTGGTGGTCCTGTTTTAACACAACACACATTAATCAGACATCCCCTACAGTTACAAAGATATCTGATTTATCTTTCTCTCATTGTTTACCTGCTGGCTGACCCCGCGTGGGCAGCAGCCACTGCCGCCTGAACATGCTCATTAATTAGAGCAGCCAATTCTGCGGGAGTCATGTTAACAACACCACCACCCTGTTCTCCGGTGCCACATCCACGTCCGCGTCCACGACCACGTCCACATCCACATCCACGGGCGTCCATTCTTTTCACTTTACATTCACAATACAATAATGAGTAACATCAAATATTTAACTCATTGAAGCGTAGTAATAGTAAACAAAAGAAATAACGTATCATCACAACCACAACATTCATATCAAAATAATAACCAAAGTAAATAAATTGCAAATGAGTCACAATGTATTTAGCAATGTCAAAATTGAAGTTTGTCGTTCGTGTGGGGAAACAACCCTTCCCACATAGGTTTCAAAAGAAAACACTACGTAGTCTAAGTCATATAAAGAAGTCAATCGACAACATCTGACCCATCACTATCATCCTCATCTCCTCCTCCGGTTCCTCCTCCTCGAGTCCCTCTCGGGATCCTCCTCATCCTCAGGGTCTGCTGCAGGAGCAGGAGCTATACCAATCTGAAGTGCCGCTAGTTGAGCTTCTAAAATGGCAATCCTATTATCGGCTACGGCGTCCCGCTGTTCACGAGCAGTCACGCGCCCTTGGAGTGCCATAAGACCATCCTGCATATGGTGACAACCGTTTAGAGTCTTCCCGTGTTCTTCCTCGAGTTCATCCAATTGATGTCTCAGGTTGTACACCTCTTGCTGTAGTGTACAGACATCACCCGTGAGTCACCTTACTCGATGCTGTTCAGTATCCGGTGCAGCCATTAGTGCAGCAATCAGTTGCTCGTTGGACTGCGCCGTTCGTGGGAGTGAAGGCATGGGTTGATTGGCATTGTTCCTAGTCCTTGGCTTTGGGACATGTACGCGCTCCCTAAACATGATATGGTCAACAAACCTGGGATAGGAACGCCAGTCTTGTGGAGGATCACGCTTCATCAATGCAAATGGTTGATCCCAGTCAATCTCTTCTCGGGGATAAGCCAGTCGGGGCCAATCGAATCCATCATCAGGTACAGATGCGGGAGGTGGGGATTCAGATCGTGTAGGTGATTCAGGTCGTTTACCCGGAGCTGTAGAAGACGATGCCATGCTGCAGAGAGTGTGACGTGTATGCCAACGAGTATACAGTAGATGAGAATAAGGCACAGGTAACTAATTAACTGTGTGTGGTTATAGTCTAGTGTGTATGCAACCTAGTTCCCTATAACCAATGGCTCTGATACCAATCTGTCACACCCTCAAAATCCACTTGCGGAGTTTTACCGCGAGGCGTGTTAACAAACCAGGATCACAATCAATAGTTACTCAGAACGACTCTATATGCCATAATTTAAGTGAAATAATCCAAAGTCAATAATTTAAGAGTGCGGAAGCATTTTGAAAATAACCCAAAGTAATAAAAGTATATTTGTGGCAAAACACGTGCCAATCCCAAAAGAGAACATAACTATTAAAATGGTAAAATTGTCATGAAGACCGTGTCATAGAATGCAGTGGACCATGCAGTGCTCCTATGGCAAGCAAGCTAAGGACCTGAGAATAGCATACTAAAAATGTAAACACAATGGTTGGTGAGTTCAAGAGATATTCAAATATAAACAGTTTAAAAATAGAGATGTACAAGTAGCGTATTGTAACAGATAGCTAGTCCATTAACAATACATATTATTTCATAGTGATTTCGCAATTGAAGCTGACTGTGTTACGTTGTTGCCTCCTGCCACGACTTAACAGGTCATGACAATGTTTGTTAGGACAACTTGCACCCGGTTGACCTCGAGTCACACAGGTGGGGCTCTTCAGACCCAGTAGTACTACCCAAATTTCCCCGCTAATCAATATTAACAATTCGAAAGTGTGAGGACTTTCCATGATATCAACACTATATAATATTGTACACAACTTAAATACATAAAGCGTTCGTGATTTACCAGTATGCTATCTCCCCCAAAGAGAGTAAATAAAAAAAATAGGGCATGAACTCACCTGATATGCGTTTAGATACATAGGGTTTGACTTGTCAAACAGAATAGACAGACAACCTTCAGAGGTTACCTAGATCATAAAAGTGCATGAGTACGTGTAATCAAAACATGTAAACCCTAAGTACACTACAACCAAGGACTCAAGATTTCAAACAAAACAGACAATGTTTGACCTAGTTGACCCATTTGACCCGTTGGTGACTTTATGTGTTGTAAACCATTCAAGTAATCATACACATCTGTTATGCATTGTTAACATTCAAATAGATTATATGTATGCTATATTATCCAGGTGTAGCACTTAGATCATCATTCAAGCCAAGTATCATACAAGTCATGCGAATCTAGAACATTAACATAACCACTAGTTATACACAACTAACATGTCACACAGAGATCAAACCACTCACTACATGCCATGTGAAGCCACTCACGACTTCACACATCCTAAACACTGCCAATCCTACTAAGTAGGGGCCTCAGATTCTACGCGTGTATGATGATCATAACCATATTCATTATCCATATGCATTGCATTCAACAACATTCCAACAATCAATTACCAGTCCCAAACATGATGTCCTACTACTAAACAACATCCAAATCATACATGATCATAAATGTCCAAATATCATTCATGATTACCTCGCATTACATACAACCAATTACCATGTTCTACCATATTAGAATCTATCCATGATCATACTAACATGTTCCTAACATCCCAAACATGTTCAAGCTATCATTTTTCAGACTTTAGGCAAATAAAGTTTCCCTTTTGGGAAAGTACATCCCAACAACTATCAACCATCCAATGTATTCATGAATTCATCATAATTATACCATTTCAAGCTCCATACAATATCTAGACATGATCAACAACACCTAAACACCATAATCTAACAATCTTCATAAACAAAAGTTTCTACTTTTGGCAAGCTATGAACAACAACATGAAATTAAAGATTTCTAGCATACATAACAACAATCTATCATCTAATCATCATCATGAATTCATCCATAACATCATACCATCCATAATTCAACATTACATGCAAAATAAAGTTACTATTCTTAGTAACCTATGAACAATGCATCAAATCCCAACTTTCTTGCATAATCAATGTATTCTAACATTCATACAACCTATAATCATCAAACATCATCCATCATGCATAATCATGGCATTTTCGAATTAGGGTTTGTTTCATACACAAGGTTCATGATTATCAACTAAAAACATAGAATTCATGCATAATCGACATTATTAACATGTATACAATCTAACTAACATACTAACATCATCAACCACATCAATTTCGACTCCATGAAGGCCAATTCACGAATTAGGGTTCGGCCCTAAAAAAACTCACAAAAACATGAAAAACCTAACCTTTAAACGTGTATTAACTTGCAATTAATGATTCCTATGTGTTGTATGCCCTAGAATCGAATCAAATTGATGTTTTGATGCTTGTTCTTGGCTGATTTTCGCAAAGGGAGAGGTATGGGGGAGATCGCGGCCGAAGGGGTTTGGCTAGGGTTAGAGTTGTTTTATTCAATTTAATTACATATTTACCCTTTTAACCCTTGTAATTTGTATTTTATAAAAACTAGCTTTAATCTCTTTGTAAAGTGTTTTTAACTTCATAATATAAAGATATAAACTTATGAAAATCATTATATATCTTATCTTTATAAAAACACAAGACATACGAACAAATAGGCACGTTTCCGCGTTACGCAATTAATTTTATAATTAACCTTTTATAAATGTGTAAGCACATAAACATACCCAATACTCACATAATCAATTAGATTCATATCAAACTAACATTATCCATTATTATTAGGTCACCAACGTTAAACGACAACTAGTGTGTGCTCACGACACGTGTATACAAGACTTAACGGAACTAACGGAGTTTGGTAACATAAATTTACCGGATGTCACAAATATGATGTAACTATGTACAGGTGAAACTTTATTGTAACACCCAGTTATTTATTATTTTAAAGCCGACGAAGGGAGAAAAAGAAATAAAGTCCAAAGTCGAGGGACCAAACTCGCCAACGAAAGAAAGTTGAGTGAGTGGGAGTATATAAGGGAGAGGGCAGCCCTTACCCTCTCCCCACACACTCACAAGTCAGCCAAAGAAAAGAGGAAAAGTGTTGGTTCGGGTTGGTTAGAGTAACCAAAATCATCGAGAAGCGAGCCAAATCGAAGCCCTTGTCATTGTGCTCGTTTGTGTGAGTTCTAGGACCCCTCTTTTACTTGTTTTCAAATGATTTTGGGGCTGGAAAACATCTGAAATTAGGTTTTTGAGTGTGTGATTGTTTGACCCGTTTATGTATGTGTATGTATGTGAATGATGCGTTTGAGTCGAGATTGGGAGCTTGTGTGCACTTGAATGGTGTCGTGGTATGCATCCCTAAGGTTTAGGATGGCCGATTTGGGCTCAAAAATGGGCTCAAAAGAGGAAAACCCTCGGCTGCAGTCGGGATGAACTGCATTCTGCATCAGCTAGGGCTAGGCGACCGACTGGAGGCTGAATGGAGGCCATACGGCCGAACAGGGTGCGATTGGGGTCCATTCGCACGATTAGGGTCCATTCGCACGATTAGGGTCCATTCTCACGACTGAAGGTCCATTCGCACGAGTTAAAGGCCAGTCAATTGGAGGTCATACGGTTGAAGGTCCATTCGCACGAGTGAAAGGCTAGTCACATGGAGGTCGTACGATTGGAGGTCCAGTGGCATAAGTGCTCATCCGCATTAGTTCCACTCGCATGTGGTCCATCCGCATTGTCCATTCAGACGATTGGGTGTTCATTCGCATGAGTGTTCATGCGCATTAGTTCATTCGCATAGTGTTCAGTCGCATGGAGGCCATGCGACTGAAGGGTGTCCATACGCCTGAATAGGGCTGTTGCACCCGAGGAAAGTATAGTTTGACTTCTAACTTTCGGGGGTAAGTGCAGATGTAAGTGTTGACATAAAGGTTCCCATAAGAGCACGCAAGATAATTGTTATGGTCTTAGAGAGCAGGTAGGGCATAATGATGATGATGTTGCATGATGCATGTCATGTATGTATGATGTTACCTTGTATGACATAATGACTGTGCATGTTATGATCCTTATTATGATGTATGTTTATCTTTCCTGTGACTTTACATGTTATGATAATGAATGAACGAAGTATTATGTAACATAAAGTGATAGATAACAAAAGAAACATGATGATGAATGCATGCATTAATGAATGAATGAAAGAGGAACATGATGATGAATGCATGCATTAAGGAATGAATGAAAGAAGTCTTGCAAGCATTGGATATCAGGGTCCCTCTTTGTGATCGACCAAACATGTAGTGCCTTTATCGCTTACCTCTAGTACTGTGGCATACGCTCAACTGTTCATTTATTGACTTCAGCCCAGTAGCTAAATGTTCGGGGTGTAGCATATGGTATTGGTACGAGAGATATCCGATGTGCAAGTAAAGTTATAACAAAGGAATGAAAGTATGAACAAAAGAATGACGAAGATAATAATAATATTATCTGTATGTACGTATGATGTATGGTCACATACACTTGTAATGAAAGATTTTAATGAAACTACAGTATGTTTATTATAAAAACTAGAACTCACTCAACAACGCTGACTTTTTATATGTTTTCCAGTTGGTAGGTAGTGATTGCTGGGGATGGCACTGCGAGGCTACTCAGCTTTTTTGGGATGGCATCCAATTATAATGCTTTTGTGATGTAATGCAACTTGTATTTTGTAACTGGATAATGATGTATTATTTGGCAAAAGTCTTTATAATGAAATGAGATGTCATTTTTGAGTGTTTTTGCTGCAATATTTTCTTAAGAAAAATGTAATTATATGTTTTATGTGCGATGAATGACCAACTGTAAGCGTCCCGGAGACCGGGCCTTACAAGTTGGTATCAGAGCCAAAGTTTGTGTGAAATGGGTAAATTTTCAAAATAAACCTTTACTTAAACTGGGAATGGGACGGAAGGGGAATGGGATGCCAATCTAAGTAGCTGCGTGCCATCTGGTATTTTCGTAAAGTTAACCGGTTTTATGTGCGCATGGTATGTGTTATGTGTTGTATGTGGATTTAAATACTGATGTAGTCAGGACAGGTAATGCTTGGGGTGTAAAGAGTAAAGTAAGTGGCTAATCATAACTGGCCACTGTAATTAGGGACTTACTATACTTGCCCTAAACTGAGTTGTTCCCTTGAATGACCGTGTTGGTGTTTGAATCTTTCAGTGTGTGCGTGATGACCGGAGGTAGAACTTTGAAAGCTTCAAGGGGTGGAGGTCACGGTGCTGAACCACGACCCAAGAGAGGGAGACCCAGAGTTGAGAAGGTGGTTCATGAATAACTAGAGACCCCTCATCCGGAGGGTGCCGACAAGAGCGCCAACCTGAGAGCCTCAGTAAGGAGGCTGTGGTGGAAGAAGTCCATTAGGTCATGCAAACAATCCTACCATCTGTGGTGACCGAAGTGATTAAGGCAGTAAGAGAAGGGGAAAGAAAGGAGAGAAACAGGTCCTCGGGAGGACGGGAACAACCAGAGCCAGAAACGGTTCTCTCGGATGATGAAGAAGAGGAGGAGGAAGAAGAGCCTGTGCTGGAGACAGCATGAGGCTGTAACTATGGGGTGTTTATGAGATGTAAGCCCCCTACTTTCGACGGTAATGGCAATGTTGCCGCTGCTCACCGATGGGTGAGAGAGATGGAGGCCGTTCTCGACATCAGCGAGTGTCGGGAAGATCAGAAGGTGAAGTTTGCCACTCATTCATTTGTGGACTCGGCACTATGCTGGTGGGACAGCATTGTCCAAGCAGAGGGTATTCGGAAAATCGGGAGAATGAGATCGCCCGAGCTGAAGAAGATGGTGATTGAGGAGTTCTGTCCTCACAGGGAAATGGATAAGTTGGAGAGGGAGTTTTTGCAGCTGGAGGCGGGAACCATGACACACCAACAGTACACAACAAAGTTCAATGAGATGGCATGATTGGTGCCAGATCAGGTGATGCCTCTATCTTGGAAGATCAAGAGGTACATTTAGGGCTTACCGGGGGATGTCCGCAGGCATATGATCGTCGCCCGACTAAGCACGTTTAGGTCGGCGGTTGATTTGGCAGGGAGACTGTATGATGAGCGGGAGTTGATGGTGACGGAAGCGAATAAGAAGGGTGGTGGTGATCGGAACTGGAATGGGAGGAGGTTTGGTTGGGGTGATGCCTCGACGAGTAACAAAAAGGCACGGGTGGATGAATGCCACGTGGCCACACCGGGAGCGGGATCGAGGAGGTGTGGCAAGTGTGGGAAGGAGCATGCGGGAGAATGTAGGCTGTGTTTGAACGTGTGCTTCAAGTGTGGGAAGACAGGGCATATGGCAAAGGATTGCCTGGCAGGCAAATGTTTTAATTGTGGGGAAAGTGGTCATATGAGCAGAGATTGTAAGAAGTCGAGGGCTGAGGGTTCTGGGTTGAAGAAGACGGGAAGTGAAGGACCGAGGGCGAGCGCCAGGGCATTCACTATGACACAGGAGGAAGCTAGGACAGACCCTGATGTTGTGTCTGGTACGTTTCTAGTGAACCAAACTTTAGCTTCTGTGTTATTTGATTCGGGTGCTAGTAAAAGTTTTATTTCTGCTGCTTTCTGTGCTAAGCTGCCTGTTAGTAGCGGACGTGTTGATACGCCCTTTGATGTAGAAACGGCCATAGGTAAGTCTACCAGGATTTCTGAGGCGATAGAAAACTGTGATGTGGAATTAGAAGGTCATAAGTTTCATGTTAGACTGGTCGTGATGACCTTGGGTGGTTTTGATTTGGTTCTTGGGATGGATTGGTTGGCGGACTTCGATGCGAACATTGTGTGTCACAAGAAGATGATTCGTTTGACAGCGCCTGATGGCAGTCCAGTGATGGTGGTGGTGGCGGGAAAGTGTATGAGGCATGGATGTAGTGCCTACTTCGCCTATGTAAAGGATGAGGATACGCCAACACCACAACTATCCGATGTACCCGTTGTGTGTGACTTTCTAGATGTATTCCTAGAAGACTTATTAGGAGTGCCACCTTACCGTGAGATTGAGTTCCAGATTGACTTGATACCAAGTGCCCAACCCGTTGCCAAGGCACCGTATCGATTGGCTCCGACAGAGATGAAAGAGTTGATGGAGCAGTTGGAAGAATTGCTTGAAAAGGGGTTCATTAGACCAAGTATCTCTCCTTGGGTGCTCCGTTCCTGTTTGTGAAGAAGAAAGACGGTAGTATGAGGATGTGTATTGGCTACCGTGAACTGAATAAATTGACGGTGAAGAACCGCCACCCCTTACCGAGAATAGATGATTTGTTCGATCAGCTTCAGGGTGCCAGTTGGTTTTCAAGGATAGATCTTTGATCTGGTTACCATAAGTTGAAGGTGAAGTAGAAAGATATCCCTAAAACAGCTTTTCTCACACGCTATGGTCAATAAGAGTTTCTTGTCATGTCTTTTGGTTTGACCAATGCGCCAGCTGCTTTTATGGATTTGATGAACCGTGTGTGTCGGCCGATGTGGATAAATCAGTGATTGTGTTTATTGATGATATCTTGATTTATTCGAGGAGCGAGATTGAGCATGCCGACCATATTCGGGAGGTCCTAGAGACGCTGAGGGGGGAGAAGTTGTATACTAAATTCTCCAAGTGTGCATTCTGGTTGCGCGAAGTTCAGTTCTTGGGTCATGTGGTGAATCCCGACGAGATTATGGTGGACCCGGTGAAACTAGAGGCGGTTATGCAATGGAAGTCACCAAAGACGCCATCCGAGATTCGTAGTTTCTTTGCTTGGCGGGCTACTATAGAAGATTTATCCAAGACTTCTCTAAGATTGCTTCTCCACTAACTAAGTTGACCCGAAAGGATGTGAAGTTTGTATGGGGTCAAGCTCAAGAGAAGGCATTTTAGGAATTGAAGACGAGATTGACTCAAGCTCCTGTTCTGTCATTACCCGATGGAAGTAAAGATCTAGTGGTCTATTCTGATGCTTCCTACTCGGGGTTGGGGTGCGTGTTAATGCAGAGAGGAAAGGTTATAGCCTATGCGTCCCGACATTTGAAGGTTCATGAGCTCAACTACCCAACTCATGACTTGGAGTTAGCAGCCGTGGTCTTTGCACTAAAGATTTGGAGGCACTATCTTTATGGTACGAAGTGCACCTCTGAACATGAGGCAGAGACGGTGGTTGGAACTTATAAAGGATTATGATTGTGAGATCCGCTACCATCCGGGCAAGGCCAATGTGGTGGCTGATGCCCCTAGCCGGAAAGCGAGGCCCGAGCCGATTCGGGTGAAGGCATGCCAACTGATCATGACCTCTGGTATAATAAAGTAAGTCAAAGATTTTCAAGATGAGGCACTGAAGGAAGATCATCTTAATTCTGAAAGAATGAGAGGTCTGGTTGGGGAATTGGGTGAAAACACACTCGGTGTTAGAACCTCATTTAGTCGTGTGTGGATTCCTCGTTTTGGGGATCTACGGGTGAAGATAATGGATGAAGCTCACAAGACTCGATACTCCATTCATCCTGGTGCCACGAAAATGTACCATGATATGAAGAAAGATTATTGGTGGCCGGGTATGAAGCGCGATGTGGTGGAGTATGTGAGTAATTGCCTTACTTGTTTACAGGTGAAAGCTGAGCATCAAAAGCCGTTTAGGAAGATCCAACCTTTGGATATACCATAATGGAAGTGGGAGCACATCATCATGGACTTCATTACGAAGCTGCCACGTACCCCGAAGGGGTATGATGCCATATGCGTGATAGTTGATTGTCTGACGAAGAGTGCTCAGTTTCTACCGATCCGCGAGACGTATTCATCCGAGAGGTTGGCTGATCTATTCATCAAGGAAATTGTAACTCGTCATGGTGTGCCGGTGTCTATTTTGTCGGACCGCGACACTCGGTTTACATCTAAATTTTGGAAGAAATTCCACGACACTATGGGGCGAGGTTACATATTAGCACGGCTTATCATCCCCAGACTGATGGTCAGTTAGAAAAGACCATTCAAACACTGGAAGACATGCTTCGGGCATGTGTGATTGATTTTGGTGGAAGTTGGGATGACCACCTACCGTTAGTTGAATTCTCCTACAACAACAGCTATCATGCCAGCATTGGTATGCCACCATATGAGATGTTATACGGTATGAGATGCAGAACACCCATTTGTTAGGGTGATATTGGTTAGAAGGAATTGGGGAGCGTCGAGGCAATCAAGGCTACGACTGAGAAGCTTGAGAAGATTAAAGCCTTTATGAAGGCAGCCAAAGATAGACAGAAGTCGTATGCTGATAAAAGACGGAGGCCGATTGAGTTCTAGGTGGGTGACCGGGTTATGTTGAAGGTCTCACCTTGGAAGGGTATCATCCGATTGAGTTCCAGGTGGGTGAGCGGGTTAAGTTGAGCCCAAGGTATATAGGCCTTTCTGAATCATCGCTCGAGTAGGACAGGTGGCCTATAGACTGGAGTTACCGGATGAGTTAAGTGGAATTCACCCGACATTCCATGTATCTCATTTAAGGAAGTGCTTAGCTGATGAAGACATGATTATCCCACTGGAGGATATCGAAGTAGACGAAAGGCTCAATTACGTGGAGCAACCAGTGGTGATCATCGATAGAAAAGAGAAAAGACTGAGAAATAAAGTGGTTCCTCTTGTGCGTGTACAGGGAACCACAGGAAGGGATCTGAGTCAACGTGGGAGACTAAAGAAGAAATGAGACAGCACTATCCACGTTTGTTCTAAGTATAACAGGTTTTGGGGACGAAACCTGTTTAAGGGGGTGGACTTGTAACACCCGGTTATTTATTATTTTAAAGCCGACGAAGGGAGAAAAAGAATAAAGTCCAAAGTCGAGGGACCAAACTCGCCAACGAAAGAATGTCGGTGAGTGGGAGTATATAAGGAGAGGGCAGCCCTTACCCTCTCCCCACACACTCACAAATCAACCAAAGAAAAGAGGAAAAATGTTGGTTTGGGTTGGTTCGAGTAACCAAAATGTGACACCCTACACAAATCCCACATCGGCTGTGGACAGGAGAGATTCCTGGTTTATAAGGAATGTCTGGCCTTTAACATCAACAACGCGTTTTGGGCGTATTGGCTGTGGATGAGAGGAGAACTCCACAGTTAAGCGTGCTCAAGTAGGAGCAACCCAGGGATGCGTGACCTCCTTGGGAAGTTTTCGCCCGGGCAACCAAAAGCAAATCCGTGAGCTCCTCATGGGCAAGCGGACAATATTGTTGATGCGAAGGGCCGGGTGTGACAGAATGGTATCAGAGCCACTCATGTGCCATTCGGGATGTGGGAAACACCTCACCAAGAATGGTGACTTCTCGGGCTCATCTAAAAATGAGTTTAGATGAGTTTGGAGGCCGAAAACCCTCGGCTGCAGTCGGGATGAACTGCATTCTGCATCAGCTAGGGCTAGGCGACCGACTGGAGGCCGAATGGAGGCCGAATGAAGGCCATACGACCGAACAGGGTGCGATTGGGGTCCATTCGCACAATTGGGGTCCATTCGCACGATTGAAGGTCCATTCGCACGAGTGAAAGGCCAGTCATATGGAGGTCATACGATTGAAGGTCCATTCGCATGAGTGAAAGGCCAGTCACATGGAGGTCGTACGATTGGAGGTCGTACGATTGGAGGACCAGTCGCATAAGTGCTCATCCGCATTAGTTCCATTCGCATGAGGTCCATCCGCATTGTCCATTCGAACGATTGGGTGTTCATTCGCATGAGTGTTCATCCGCATTAGTTCATTAATATAGCGTTCAGTCGCATGCAGGCCATGCGATTGAAGGGTGTCCATACGCCTGAATAGAGCTGTTGCACCGGAGGAAAGTATAGTTTGACTTCTGACTTTCGGGGGAAAGTGCAGATGTAAGTGTTGACATAAAGGTTCCCGTAAGAGCACGTAAGATAATTGTTATGGCCTTAGAGAGCAGGTAGGGCATAATGATGATGATGTTGCATGATGCATGTCATGTATGTAGGATGTTACCCTGTATGACGTAATGGCTGTGCATGTTATGATCCTTATTATGATGTATGTTTATCTTTCCTGTGACTTTACGTGTTATGATAATGAATGAACGAAGTATTATGTAACGTAAAGTGAAAGATAACGAAAGTGGAACATGATGATGAATGCATGCATTAATGAATGAATGAAAGAGGACACATGATGATGAATGCATGCATTAATGAATGAATGAAGAAGTCTTGCAAGCATTGGATATCAGGGTCCTTCTTTGTGATCGACCAAACGTGTAGTGCCTTTATCACTTACCTCTAGTACTGTGGCATACGCTCAGCTGTTCATTTATTGACTTCGGCCCAGTAGCTAAATTGTTCGAGGTGTAGCATATGGTATTGGTACGAGAGATATCCGATGTGCAAGTAAAGTTATAACAAACGAATGAAAGTATGAATGAAAGAATGACGAAGATAATAATAATATTTTCCGTATGTACGTATGATGTATGATCACATACACTTGTAATGAAAGGTTTTAGTGAAACTAAAGTACGTTTATTATGAAAAATAGAACTCACTCAGCAACGCTGACTTTT